>VOMN01116830.1:0-14145 GCA_014899125.1 Orchestia grillus
AGCAGGCCGCCGGAGTAGCAAGCCGTCGTAGTAGCAGGCTATTTCTTATTTTGCTTTTCATTGTTTTGGAAATTCCTTTACTTTGTGTCCACTCAATTCTTTCTCTATTGACCACTGCAAAAACCTTTGCTTTAAAATTCCTATGAATATGTTTTAACATGGGTTGCTGTATGTGAAATCAGTTGTTTAATATTCTATTCTAGGTTATGGGACACTGATCTATTGTTGTAAGACTAGGTGTTAGTTGAACTAGCTATCTAGTTTAGTAGCAGCTGGTGTCCAAAATTCTCTATTCATCTAATTGTTCCAATACAGTTTCGTCATTCTCAATATGACAAGTTATAAATTCTGCTATATACATTGTATAAAGTTTTATCTATTATCTTATAGAGATGTTATGGAAATTACAATGCTCCATTATGCACACTTCACAAATTAGTTTTTATTCAGAAGCTCCTTATATTTCAAAGTTAATATTGCTTGCATGTGGTCAAGGTTTAATATGAGTTAGACCAGCTACTGAGCAGTGTGAGGACGAGTTAGTGCAACCGAAAGTTTTATTTGTTGCAGATCTCTGTATGGGCAAATGAACGTCATCACACTAGTGGACAGATTGCTGAAGAAGCGCCCAATGAGCTTCTTAGGAGCCAATGACCGGTACCTCCTACCGCCGCCCACACGCCGTAAGGGCGCTGGTGGCTTTGAATCCATTGGAACAGTCAATGAAAAATTTCCACTTTTGTTGGAGAACTTTCTATCTTACGATGAAATGAGAGTCTCAGCCTTACTGTCCATGTCTAGCTGGTCACATTTCATCAACAATGGCAGACGGAAAAACTTTGGTGCTTTGGATGATCCAAAGACGTACCAGACACAGGGCGTCATCGTTGGCCAGGTAGGAGCGAGACTAAAGA
Source organism: Orchestia grillus (assembly GCA_014899125.1). Classification (NCBI taxonomy): domain Eukaryota; kingdom Metazoa; phylum Arthropoda; class Malacostraca; order Amphipoda; family Talitridae; genus Orchestia; species Orchestia grillus. Next base: position 915 of record VOMN01116830.1, read on the forward strand.
AAGAGGGAGTCATGGAGTACGTGGACTGCGTGGTCACTCGGCGTCAGAACCGTCCAGAAAGTGGATTTGGCGACTCCAACGCATCGCACATCAATGCGGTGTGGGGCAAGTTCTGGGGAGGACAGCTGCCCACCTTCCAGGATGCCATCTCCTGCTTGCAGGTGCAGCAGGCAGGCCAGCGTGCATCTCCGTTCGAGTACCTGGCGGTGGGTAAGGACAATATCTTCAATATCACCGTTTTCAAGAAACGCATAGCAATCACCGCTGAGATCCTGCTGTGCGAAGCCAACACTCGCGCTCGAGCGTACGGCAAGAAGGCGTACGTCCACGTTGTGGGTCTCGGCCTCGGTGTGTGGCGGCGGGCGTTTGAGGAACAGGACGAGTTGTTCGTAGAAGCCTGGGGCGATTCCCTGAGGAACATCTCTGATTTGAGCCACATAGCCTTCGTGGACTTTAGTTTTATCAACTCATACTCCGTCCATGGCACAAGAAACAACGGGAAGTTCCCTGGCACAGACGTGGTCATCAGATTCTCAAAGCGTAACTTGCATGACAAGGTACCAGAAGACTGCATTCTCGTGTGCAACTATGCGTGGGATGGCAACTCTCTGCCAGGGAACGAGTACTGGATGGGAAAGATGTGCTCCACAGGGGACAGCGCAGCTGCGTGTTCGTCCTGTTTGGCGGAGATCCACAACCACTTCATCAACCCTGTGGTGTGCGGTGCGGCTGTGCGTATCGCCACCAACGAAGGACAACTTCTCGATGTCTTCGACTACCTCAAGAAGATCAAGGGAGGAGACTTCAATGTGTCAGAACTGAACCGTTACGGCGTCAAGCTTCCTTGTTCTGCTCTGGCTGTGCACAAGCCAGTGGTAAATGGCACCAACACTCTGCCGAAGGCAGAGAGTTTCCCGGATGCTGAAAAGTATGCCGCGCTGGCTCCTGAACCTGGTTCATGCTGTAATGGAGGAGCGTCGGGGAGTACTGAGAGCTCTTCAACTTGGGCTACCAATCCTGATGTGTTTAATGCTTCTATTGGACTTGTTAATGTTGCATCAACTGCTGGTATTACAAGTACATTTGGGTTATCAACTTCTCAGAATGTTTCAAATAGCTCTTTGTCAAAGGTGCCTAGTGTTGGAGAAGGAGCTCCTGATTTTGAGGAATTTGTTACTGCTTCAGACGAGTTGTGGGTAAGGTGGCACCAACCTGCTTCTGCAAGTAGTAAACGTAAGCAACCTGTCGTTTCAGCCAAAGTGATTCCAAAGGAGATACCCAATTCCAATATTCCTGGTCTCATGATACCGAATCCTAAGTACGAAGAGCAAGAAAGAAAAACACAAAAAAATTGCACGAAAAAATACGAAAAGCAAGGTATCATTCCGGTCAAAGAGATTCCAAAGAAGATACCCCATCTCACTATTCCTGGTCTCATGATACCGAACCCTGAGTACGAAAAGCAAGAAAGAAAAGTACAAAAAGAAAATAGGAAGAAATACGAAATGCAAGGTATCATTCCGGTCAGAGAGATTCGAAAGGAGATGCCCCATTGCTGGTCTCATGATACCGAACCCTGTGTACGATAAGCAAGAAAGAAAAGTACAAAAAGAAAATAGGAAGAAATATGAAAAGCAAGGTATCATTCCGGTCAAAAAGATTCCAAAGAAGATACCCCATACCACGATTCCTGGTTTCATGCTAGTCCACCCTGAGTATGGAAAACAAAATTAGGAACGTAAGGAAGCGCAGAAAAGAATGAAACACATCAGAGAGCATAGTAAGCCATAGGTTGTACTCCAACGCACTATTCCTGTACTTATGTGTGACAAACCACGGTCATTGACAGCTGGTCATTGACAAACCACGACCAGCTGTGAACCCACAATATGAAAAGCAAAATGTCATGCCAGTCGTTCCAGCGAGGTGTCGTTCCAGTCAAAGAATTAGTTTTCAACTGTTATGATGTCTGCGAGGGGCATTGTTGGTGGAAACTGGGGCCCTTCAGGATACGGGAACTGAGACTCTCCTCACACTGTCCTGAACCCAACGCGTAGTTACAACATCGAGCCTAATGTCCATTGCAGTGTCATACTACTTACAGCGTTGCTTCTCCCAGATCCAAATTGCTTAGGTAACAACGAGAATAATCACGAGATTGTAGGTCCGAATAAATTGGTTGTAGTTTACTTCCATCAATATCTCAGATCCAAGTTCTTCACAAATGTTCTCACATGTTATACCATATATATTGCCACTAACTATACCTAGGCTTACGGTCGAAGACTTAAATAATTATTGTTCCCATTAATTAACCCAGGAAAATTAATTACCATCCATTAGGGCCTACACAATTCGGCTAAGAAGTTTCGTTATGTCGGTTAGCAGGTGACCTTGCTATCTCCGAGTCCCGGCACTGTGCCTCCTCTCTCCCATTCAAGTGTACGTCACCAGGAGGGAGTCCTGTCTGACAGGACTAGTTGCTCCTCGTGTAGCTACCCTCCAGGGAACCAGGCAGTAGTCGGTGCCCAGCAGTGTTCTTACAGACTCCTCTCCTCAGGTCTTTCGGTTGCTCTGGAGGTTTTTTTTCCGGAGGTCTTCTGTTGCATGGGGGTTTGTTGCTCTGCAGATTCTCTGCCAATCAGCATGGAAGGTCCTTCCTTCCAAGTGCTGGAAGTTGCCAGGAATGGCTCATCTCAAACTTATATTACCCAGCTCAAATTCTTAAATACGTTTTTTATTTGATTATCTTCTGTAATTAACTTAAAATTATCTGCAACAAAAACACTCATGGCTAGAAGAAATTAATGCTTTGCACCATTACAGCATCAGTAAGAGGTCTGATTCTGGCAGCTCAATTGAAAAATCTTCACCCTAGAAAGAGAACCTCAATGGTAATTGATACAAGTAATCATTCTTAGTGGACTTGAACCTACAAACAGAGTTCTTGTTACATAAACTTTCTGTGACCCACAATGGTCATATGGAAGATATTTCAGGCACACAAAATTTGTGCCATCTCAATTCTTTTCACCTTAATCCTAAGTTTTGGTACTAACTAAAATTTTAATTTCTGTTTTGTTTATGTTGTAGTTTTTTTAAAAGATTTCCCGACATATCAGTTACAAGTTCGTTTTTTTAGAACTCAATAACCATATCACTAGTCAGAACTCAAAAGTTTATGAAAATCCTCATAAAGATTAAAGTAGGGCTGAAATTTTTAACTAGTTTAGGAACAACCTCTATTGAGCAGACATTTTATGGCTCATTTATGATGCTGATGGTTCCCAAGTCTTTAGCTGTTGAATTTGCAATTGCAATCCAAACTTCATAGACTACTTCACAGAACTTGACACTCAAATAATTAATTTACTCAGCGTTCATTTTGATTAGCCTGTTCTCTCTTAGCTTCAGATTTATTCTGAGAAATATATTTTTCTTCAAACTCGAATGTTGAAGAATAAATCAGTCCCTGTAGTGTTTAAATTGCAGTTCTTATCTCACTTGAACATGTAACAGTTTTAGATCTAAAGTCTATACTGTGTATGAAATGTTGCCACTCAGCCTTGTGAGTCAGGGAGCATTCATCGAATCAATAAATTCTGTAGATGTAAGGTCTGTGATCAAAATTTGTGCCTCTTATGTTCATGTTGGCAATTTTGTGGAGAATCTTCATGCTTAACATTCGTTCTGGAATGAACATGGAATCATGACATAAAATGTTTAATTCATGTTGTGCCCCTTTGTTGTGTCTTACAAAAGGAAATAATCAATACTAAAGTGAAGTAAGGAAGAGATGTTATTTGTAGGTTATTAACATTCAATGTTAATTAGGTCTAATTAGATGTTAACATGATGAGCCATAATATATCAACAAAGAAACATCATATATGGATAGCATCAGAAATAAAACAAATAGATTAGCATACATTGTAACAGGTATTTTTAGAATGGGGGCTTTGCAGTTCAATATCGAAAATAAGAGATCAGCATGGGAGATGTCAATAATAGAATGATATTCATTGTCAGCAGTTTGATTTTATATTTTCAAATTGAAGCAACTAAATTGTGGTGATGAAATACTGTTTTTGTTGATATTTTTCTATAACTAAAGGACATAAAAGGAAAGTGATCAGATGCACCTGAAGTGTAATAATATTCCTACCGAAGACGAAGGAGATGAAGGTTCACTGTACCTGTTTTGCTCTTCTCTTTGGGCATGTAAACAAGCATTTTAGATCATTTAGACCAATGATTGTTACCATTGAGTAAAGATTTTCCCTCTGATCTGGTGCTGGGAGGATATGTTGCAGTTTAGGGTCAAGTGTGGGATCTCGAAGCTGGATCAGCATCTCGACTGACTTGAGGGGTCATTAGCTGTGTTGGGGCCTGAGGCTTGTGTGTGACCTGTAGCCTGGCCTCAGAGGTAGGGGGCTGAAAAGTGTTCTCCTTCTCAGACACTTTCATGTAAGGACTTCCTTATTCCAGTGGAAATAAACTACTATGAAATGTCATGTATCATAAGCTCTCAGAGGCATAAGACAACCAATAGGGTTAGGTTAGTTATGTTTGTTCCCAGTGGGGCACTTTTAGGTTACCTCATCTATTGATAGGCCCATGGAACTGTCTTTTGTGTCCATTTCATTTGTTAATTTATACACCATCTTTCTTATCTCTGTTGTCTTTTTTCTTGTTCATCATTAACTTCATATTCTTATATGTAGGGGATCCTGTGTGAAAACACACCTTGCACATTGATTCGTTTTCTGCAAGCTATACAAATTGTTATTTTTCTGATACGATATAGTGTGACTTACTGAAATGTAACTTTTATAATATTTTTTGAGCTATCAAATTTTTTGTCCAATTCATATCACTACTACTACTACTTACGTATCATTTATGTGATTGATACACTATGAAAGAGTTAGAAATTCTATTTATAAAAGTTGTTAGTGTCTAAATATAAAATAATATTGCTGATGGTTTGGACATATACTAAGATGATCTGATACTATACTATATTTATTTAATTAAATTTGTTATTTGTGCCTGTTTCTATTGATATTTATCTTTTATTAATACTTGCTTTGAAATTTAAAATTTTTCTGTTGAAAGCACTCCTATTGAATCCATACCCTACAATAGCTATTTTATAAAATTTGAAGTAATGGTTTGCTACATTCACAATACTGTGGAGTTTGAGCAAGTACTGAGTGTGACCATTTTGATGCATTCCACTCAGCATAATAAAGCCAGGGGCAACACTGTTTCTCAGTGATAGCTGGCTTTCTTTATTTTAACTTAGTGACTACTTTAGTCAGATCATAATTGCGCCATGAAAAGGTTGGAGCAGTGGTTTCCCCTAATAATAGTTTCCATTTTGAGACTATTCTCTCGAACATGTCATTTTAGTAGCAATATGTACTTGAAATACAATTGGAACTTGAGTGCCTTCATGGTCTGTGCACAATTTTCCAAAATTGCCCCTCCAAGTTTTTGGGTGCTTGTATGTAGTTGGTTGTAGTTTGGGTGCTTGTATGTAGTTAGTTGTAGTTTGGGTGCGTGTATGCAAATTATAAATGCGCTAGATGTAAAGGTGAACATTTGTTTCCTTGAAGAGGTGTTAAAATAACTTGCAATTATTGTTTAGAATTGATGAATATCAAAACAACATGAAAATCTCATATAGTCTACTGTTGCCTTTGTTCAAAGCCCCAATGTATGAAATGTGAGGTGTGTGAACTGCTCTGCTTTTCAATGCTTGTATATTAATTAGCAATTAGTATCATTTTGTCAAGAGTACATTTGCAAGAAGATATATTTTTACAGCTCTAGTGTAATAATTTACTGTGTGGAGGACATAGGAAGCAGGTAGGAGCTGCAGGGTGACATACGTTAAAGCCTGACTTCAGCTGCCTGAGGTGAAACAAATCTTATTTCCAGGTCAAGAAAACAGGAACAGGTTGTAATTTTAGTAATTGAGTCCAAGCCAAAGGGCACACATTTGTGTCTAGTGAATGAGAAGGAGCTTAGTTGCTTATGGGAAACTCTTAGGCTTGCAATGAACTGTTGATAGTTATTTATAGGCTCTTTTTTTATTGGTGCGAAATCCAAAAATATGACATTCCACAGTGTGAAATGTCAAGTTGGTGTTGCATTGCAATGGGAAATAAATTATCGGAAAAAAAATTATTGCATCTGATCACAATTTTATTGTATTTAGTTTTTTACCTAGTCTTGTTCAAAACATTTTGAGAGAACTTTAATAGGTTTTTGGATGCAATTCATTTCTGTATGAAGAAAATAGATTTCGGATTTTCTGTTTTATTGTGTCTGAATATTTTGAGTTGTTTCTCCTGTTATTTCTCGAATTGTTTCTCCTGTTATTTTTTGAGTCAGATTTTACTGTTTGTTCTGACTTGAATGTTTCTAAGAAATATTAATCAAATTTAAGTTTAATGAGATGCAAGACTTAAGACCTGATTTATGGGCTGTAGTTAATTGTTGCATTGGAGCTTGTATAAAACATGAGTTTCCATGTACCATATACCTGTACAATTCAGATTTCAACTCTGTTGTTTAATTTTTTGATAAAACTTGGTGGAATTACACTTCTTTATTAATTAACTTATCTTCTGTTTAAGTTTTGTGTATTTGGTTTTTGTGAAACATTTTTGAAGGGACTATTCGAGTCACTCAAGAAGCCTCAACTATGCTGAAGTGCTAAATTTACTCAGACTAAACTGCACTTCTGAATGATCTTCCTCAAAATACAAGATTTTGTAATAGAGCAAGTATAGACAGTTCCGTATCAGAAGCCTAGCATCTCTTTAAGACTGAGTACATTTAGTATTATGCCCTGTATCTGAAGAGGAGAATATGAATGGCTGTGTAGAAAGTGACTATTATTCACCTCCCAAATGATAGAGTATACATAAAAATGTGGTACAGGCTGTTAATTGTGTGGTACCTTTTATTGTAAAAACATGAAACTGTTAGATTACAATATCATATTTGACATTGCTACATGTCCAACCTGGTAACATCACTTGCAGTGTAGCAATATCACATGAAATACTTCACTGCCAGGTGCAACATCATTGGCACTGCTTCAACATCACCAGCATTTCAACACCACATGAAATCTAACCCCACAACAAACAATCATTTCAACATGGTAACATAACCGACATCCCCAAGGGGGCAAAGGGGGAAATCCCTTGCCTGAGGGCCGTGGCATGCCCTGGGTCCCTAGCTATGAAATATTGGGTTACGTTGTGCTTGATGAACTGGTACCTGTACAAACCGTCCTCACTTGACCGTCCATACACCACTGGGCCTTGTATTGCCATTAATGTAAGGCATTAACATACTTGGGTTCATGGAAAATGTTGTTATGAGGGAAGGGATAGAAAATACTTGGTGTAATGTCATAGGTGTATCAGTGTTTTTGGTGGTGTTGTAAGAAGTAAGCTAATGAAATGCCACTGTGCTCCTAAGGGTTCCTGGTGAAACCAATGTAGGTAGATTGTTGTTGTTTATCATACTTTGTCACTATGGTCAAGTCAAAAGGTAGGGGATAAGTCAAACGGTATTGGTTTTGTTCACTCTGTGTCTAGTTTGGTCTAACATAAAGTTGAAATAAAGGAAATCAATAACCAAAAATATGCTATAAAATAAGGAATAACATAAAATTTACAACAATAGATAGAAACTCAGCTAAAAACATGAAAATTGACAGTAAACCAAGTACCAAATCAGGTATAAGCACAGAAATTAACCTGAAAACATGACTAAACTCTTTAGTCTTGGAGAGTACCTTCAGTTCCTGTCATGTTTTATGCTGATCAGTTCTGATATTTCTAACTAGATGGTGGTGTAGCTCTAATGGTAGCTCATCATGGATCAAAGAGTAGCACAAGACTAGCAGCTGATCATGGATCATGCCTTTGATTTTTTAAATGATTTTCTGCTGCATGTTGCAGGTCATGTCAAGTTGTAAGTTTGAATTTTTGTTCTTTTGTGATGCCAAGCAAGGTTGAATATTCAAACTTGGTTGATTCTTGCCTTATTGAGTTTTTAAACTTCAACCACATCTGCGAGTTTACCCGTTTTGGTGTTCTAGCATCATGCTCTAACTTGTATAGCTTCAGTTACACCCAATTGTGGTGTGTTATGCAGGTTCAGACAGTTAACCACGGCCTATGGATTACAGTATCTGGTGCATGATGTGACTAAAGTGTTGAGTGTAGGTAGTGCTTGTGTTGGTACATGCTTTCAAGGTTGTCAATAATATAATTGTATGATTAGAACTAACTCACTGAATGGTAAGCATTTCGGTATCTGCTACCAATAATTAGTTAATTTTCTAGGTATCTATTTAATTGGTGCCAAATTTCGTTTTTCAAGTATTAGTGCAAGAAAAACTTCTGTAAAATTCAACTTGTGTGTTTGCATCTCTATAACTTATAGTATATTTGCTACAATGAGTGAATGGCCACATAACACAACAAATATGTTGATGAGAGGATATCGCAGCAGAGGCCCAGGTGTTTTTTCACATCACAATGGATCTAGAAGTAACAGAGGGCATCAATACGGTAAGAGTCAAGGCTGGCATGGCTATCCAGGCTATCCACATGACGATATATCTGCACACAGCCAAAGCCAAAAGCATCAAGGCATTGAGGGTCATGGCCAATGCCAAGGTGACCTTCCAACCGATGATGGATCTGCAAGCAGCCAAGAACCTAAAGATGGTATGAGTCAAGGTAGGGGATTGACTGAAACTCAGAATGGGTCTCAAGGCAAGCATGGTCCCCTATCATCTAAGCACCAGAACAAGAATGACAGACCTGATGAAGCCATTGTGAATGACCAGGATGGCTATCAGTCAGTCAGTCGGTCAGGGTCCACAGCTGTGAATGGACCTCCAGACCTCACATGGTCCAGTGGGAAAGAATCAAAGGACAGGCATAGTTCTCCTGAGAGGGAGGATAAGTTTTGTGAGTCGCAGAGGGCAAATGGCTACGATGGGCAAGACAAGCCCCAGTACCAAAGCAGCAGTAAAGCTGGCACTCCCCAGCATGGCTCGGGTTCTTGGTCTACAAATTTACGTACAGACTCCAGTAATGTCCACAAAGCTCCCATTGATCAACAGTTCAAAAGCCACGTAAGACAAAACCTGCTCAAGCGACTTATGCTGGTACAACATGTGAGCCTGGATGGCAAGTCCAGCCAAGATGTAATAGCGAACTTGGAAAAAGCAGGTCTTGCTGTTCCTTCGACTAACCTGGACGAGGTCATTGAAAAAAGTGTAAACTTCTGGGATAAGTTTCCATCCGAAACAGCGCGTCTTCATGTGCTGCGGAAGGTGAGGAGTTTTAGTTAATCCTTTGAATTTTGGAAGTAATTCCATGTATACATGAAGAGTGTAGAAATATGTAGTGTGTGTGCCTGAGTGCTGCTTACAGAAAGTGTGGGCTCTTTTTCTTAGAATTACGTGAGAAGCAAGCGTAGAAGAAGACATTTTCTTTCACCAGCCTTTGTTTTGTTTGTAATTCAGGGTGATTATTATGGGCTGTTTGTATGATTTTTGATTAGTAGTTTAAATGCCTTGTGGAGTCCCATCAGGTTTTCTCTTAGGTGTGCCCTGATTTTAAGTAAACAACTGAATGATGAAATCATATTTTATTGCAATTGAAACGTCAAAGTAGTTTCTGTGATTGGCCGCTCGACATGTCTAAAAGTATCTGATTTCGAAGTTTCCCATGCCAAAAACAGCCTGTGCCTAACTGTGGTGTGAATTTTTCTTAAGCATTGACTCATAAATGTATGTAATTACCAAACTGTAGAAGTTGCTTTATGTTAGGTTTTAACTATTATATAAGTTATACATTGATCAGTCCAATATTAACAAAGATTGTTAAAAATGTGTTTAATTTTGTTGAATTTTAACTGAGCCATAATTTCATGCACCAACATATGTCGAAAAGAGAAGATTTTCAAGATGTTAAGCTTTAACAAGGAGACTGATGAAATATGAACATTACAAACATTTTAATACCAGTGTTTTTAACACAATTCATGGAAAATATATTAATGATTAATATACTTGCTACATTCTTCAATTATAATAGCCAGATGTCTATCCATAGATGTTGTAAAAATTTTAGTCTAATTTGCCTCTAGCACACGTTTGCAGTGATGCCTCTAGCACACGTTTGCAGTGATGCCTCGAGCACACGTTTGCAGTGATGCCTCGAGCACACGTTTGCAGTGATGCCTCGAGCACACATTTCAAGTTCACTGCACAGGTGAGCCTTAGGGAAAAATGGACATCCCGACTGATGAACACGTTGCCTATAGCAGTGATTATAAGCTCTCAACATGGTTCAGGTCAGAGCATGCTGGCTTCAAACATTCTATTGTAGCCTTTGCAATATGTGATTGAGCATTGATAAAAACAATTTTTTTTTTCCTTCAAAACCCCCTCCAGATCATGAGAACAATGCTTCAGGACGTCATCATTGGCAGGTGTTGAGTTATTCACCTTGAGGGATTTTAAAAGGACCCACTAATTCATTGCCAACAATTCTTACCCATATTATAATGCTTCATCCTCTTTGTTGATGACCAAGACTTTAAGAGCGGTAAGCACATCCTTAAACCGAAACTTTGTTCTACCCGTTAGGTCCTTCAAGGATTGCACGCTTCTCATTAGTGAAGAGGTTGTCTCTAAAAACCAATTTCATGTGTTCTTGCCTATACAAGTCAACAAATTCTTGTGTGTCTGCTTAAGAGGGGGTCTAATGTCAGGCATATGTCTTGCCATACTTCTCAAAAATGAACAGTGAGTTATTTTGACAAATGGCCTAGTCCATTATCTCAAAGGCATTCTTGCTTGTTAGTGAGGGTTACTGCGTACTTCCTGTCTCACTTCCCACAAATATTGTTTAGCAAGGGTCCTACATTTTTTTCCCTTTTGGCCTTAGTTTCAGGATTGCTGAGATTCTTCAGTATGGCATCAAGACCCAAAATAGTAGCCCTATCTCTCGCACACTCGTCAGCTAATTTAGACACTATCTTTGTATTTCCATTGCCATGAAGGCAAATATGATGACTTATTCAACTGAAAACTTGTGAGGCACAAAATCATGGCACACTCCTTTCCTTTTAAACAATGGCATTTCTGTAATTGATTTACTGCCGCGTAGAACTGATTGAAGAGTTTCACTCCTGTGCAAGTCAGTGTTGCCAACATTTCTGCCTAATTTTATTGTTCACAACTGAGTAATTCGATTTAGAGATGAAAGGAAAGGCTCATGCAGATGAGCTCGGCATGGGCTGCAGTGATGGTAGAGTTACGCCCCTTTACACAGTTGAAGGAGACAGCTTCGTGTGCACGTTTGAATTTTTACTCCAGTTTTGAGTATGCCAGTTGCTACCTGCTCTCTGCTGTGTAAGGTGCTGTAGTTCACATTTTCATTTTTGCTTGAGGCACCTGAAAGAGTTGACCAAAGCCCCATCCCATGACTCATTTGTAATTCTCATGGTGTTCATAAATTCAAAATGTTTCGTAGTTATCATTTGTAATTAATTATCACGGCATTTAGGAACTCAAAATGAGTGTTAGCTGTGACTAGCAGATTGTGCGCAACCTCAAAACATAGTTCTTTCCATTCTGGTGGGCAAGATGTTTGAAAAAATTTCACGCATCTTCAAATCATCACGCATGTATGCATGTGTAGAACTATTTCTAATTCCAATTTTTTTAGGAAATTTTCAGTACATTCAAACGACAATAGATTTTCTATTGTCGAGATGGCTAGATTTTCTACCATCTCGACAGTGCCTGCGGCCAGAGCCATATTTCGCCTATCTGGAATGCTGGTTGCTCTCGACCGTTGTCCCACCATTTTGGAACTAGTTGAACCGCTCCTCAATTTGTGTTAGGTCTCCATACGCCTGCTGAATCTCACAAATTGTTTTGCTTTGAGAATTGCCAAGCTTCTGACCCAAATTTGGTGCGGCATCTTTGCACAACTCGTTCAGTAATCGTAAATTCAGTTGGAAATTCAATTAACACATGTCTGAGCACTTCACTTAGCGGCCAGCAGGAAGCAACTGGCACTCGAAGGCTGAAAAAACTCAAAGCACGCGCATTAAACTGTTGTTTTCTTTTGAGCAAAATAGTGCTACCCTTGCATCATTGTTTGGCTTTTTTAAATTTGAAGAAATATTGTTTAGGTATTCTTTGTTTGACTTCTTCCCATCTACTCAAGCTTTTTAATTCTAACTAATAAACTTCAATTCTAAAATGTCAGGTTTGGCTTTCTCGTGAACTGTGAGTTGATCCATCCAAATGATGCTGCGAACTATGGAACATAGGGTTATCTGAAGGAAAAATAAAAGAATAAGGGGATGAGGAATTTTCTACCGAGTTCGTCAATTATTTGAGATGTGATTTTTGTAGTGTGGGGGTCAAAGCACGAGGTGATCTGAAGTCATTTCTGAGTTCTTCTCTTTACATCCAAATAAGTTATTTTTATTTGTGGGACTGCAAAGCTCGCCAGCAAATGCTTAGAAGGCAGCCTCTCGGAGGGCATGAGACAGGCAATAGAGTTGGGCTTGTTCATCGTATGATATCGTGACTCGTATGTTATATTGTTATGTTGAAGTTCCTAAATCTGTATGTTGCAATGTTGCATTTTTAATTAAATAGATCGTGCAATTTTTAGGCCAATCCGTGTCCACTTTATTTTCCGTGCGAGCTCGTATTTTGAACTGAAACCAAGTTATTCATGATAGGCAGCCACCACCTGAATTATTTAAAGGAACTATTTTATCAAACGTCATATCGCTCGTTATTGTATTTGGGACATTTATTAGCGATTATTTAGGTCATATTTTTCTCCGTGCAAATGACCTAAAATTAACCGAATTACGTCAAGGTGATGGTGAACATGACGTGGAAAAATTGAGGCTCTCGGGATTTGAGGTATTTTCTTTCTTCTAAATCTCGTAATTTCTAGGATTTCGTGAATTCCAATTTTAGGAGCTTTTCATTACTCAGCTAGACATTAACCATTATGAACACAAAATGAACATGTTACGAGAAAGAGCTCTTCTTGAAAATGCAGAAATCATCGCTGTCGTAGAAACCCATTTGATAGAAAGTACCTTACGCCGAGGTGGAAATGAAGAGATTTACCCTGTTCAGAGCAGA
>VOMN01116832.1:0-22917 GCA_014899125.1 Orchestia grillus
GTGCATTGCGTCTAACCCCAATAATAATAATAATAATAATCTTGGATCACATTTCATGTGGACTGGGAGCTGTGAAAAGGCCAGTAATCTCTAAGCTGTGAGTTCACCAAGGAATTGTCACCTTCATTTTCTTATGTCGAGTCGTTCACGAAATCTGTCAAATCTCCTTTCTTAATGAATTGAATAATGTTGATGGGACATAGTTTCGTGGCTTTTTTTGTTTTTTTTATACGGTTTTTGCGCTTTTTCTTCCTGTTCATAACCTAAATAGACCTCTGAGGTGGCAGAGGATATGCAGTATGTTTTGATTAGCAAGGTTTATCTATCCTATGCTATATGGACTAGCGACCCCAGGGGAACACTATTAGGTTAACTCAGATAAACCTTCGGGACTTATTTCTTTCGTGTTCATTTCGCTTATTTTAATTTTCATACCTTCTTTGCTCTATCATCTTTGTCTTTTCTTCCTCTCCCTTCTTAACTTGCTGTTTCTATGCGTAAGGAATACGGTATGGGAGCACACCTGTGCATAGTATAGTTTCCTATAGTCTATACTAAATGGTACTTCCTCTTTGCTGTCTTTGACTCGCATGTCGTGAGGATAGGAAGCTTTAAACTCACTAATAATCAATTAATCAACCAAAATAGACAATTTTTTTCGAACTATAGGGCACGTGTCGTTTTTAAAGACCCTCTGTACACTTGGTGAGTCTTTTATGTGTCTGTACAGAAACTTTTTTGTATGAACTGCAGTCAGTGTAACTTTTTTGTATGAACTGCAGTCAGTGTAACTTTTTTGAGCCCTTTTCGCCAATGGCAGCGAAAATGTCGAAACCTTGGACTGCTATAACTATAGATGCTTCGGCGAAATAGTTAAGCTATGTAGTTTACCACAGCCATACATTACAATGTTAAACTTTGTGCCCAGCGGTGTGATGTTGCGTGGCTCTGGCATCAAGTGGGACATCAGGAAGGCTGCGCCCTACGACGCCTACGACCTCATGGAGTTCGACGTGCCCATCGGCAAGAATGGCGACACTTACGACAGGTGAACTTCGGTTGTTGCAAGACCCACCTCGTGTTTGTGTGGGCCTCAGTGTCATGTTTGGCTTGTTTGTTCTCAGCGTGTATGGGAAGGGAAAAATTTCATATGTCGTGTACGTTTTTCAAATTGAGTATTTGTATGAATTGTGTCAGAAAGTGATTGATCTGAGCGTGCGTATGTGCAGTACCTCTGTACAGATTGTTTCAATCAAGCCTTTGTCTCTGTACTTCTCGTGAGAAATGTCCTTTATCATTCGTATTGGCTGCGCTCTGTGTTACAGCTTTCCCAGGTTTGGCTGAAAGTAATTTTAAATTCATAAAAAATGCGAAAACTTCATCACTTGTAGCTTCCGTTCCTGACGATGTGTCACGCATGTTATTGATGAACATGAGCGTATCCACATCAGAAAAAGTAAATTGAGTGGAATCACATTTTTGAGCATAATCAGTCTACAGTGTGCGAGTTCACGTTGAATTAACCCTCTATCGCCCAAATAATTTTGCAAGCGATATAAAATGCAGTGTTATTGTCAGCTACAATATAGCAGCTGAAATCTCAGTTTCGAACCTCCTTCATGAAGGACGGCTACCGTTACCGTGTTAACAGTATAAGCATTGGATTACTTTTAGTGAGACTGCGTTTAACTTTACCCTAATGACTAGCTGCAGCTTTGTGTGTGTGCTCGATAGAACTGCATTTAGCTTAGATCAAATGGCTCGCTGCAGCCTTATGTATGTGCGGATATGACTGTATTTAGCTTTGCCCAAAAAAGGAGCTGCAGCCTGGTATATGTGTGCTATATGACTGCATTTAGCTTTGTAGGAGTGACTAGCTGCAGCCTTGTGTCTGTGAGCAATGCGGTATCAAGCTTCGCCAAGAAAACAAGTAGCAGCTTTATGATGCAGGATGATATGGTCCCTCTCTTTCTCATGGAGCTGATCTGGCACGTTGAACGAGAGGCTTAAGACTCTCACTGTGCAGGTATCTGGTCCGCCTCGAGGAGATGCGCCAGTCGCTGAACATCATCGAGCAGTGCCTGAACAACATGCCTGCTGGGGAGGTGCGCGCTGACGACGCCAAGATCGTCCCGCCCAGACGTGCCGAGATGAAGGTACGACGCTTCAGGGTCCAATTACCAAAATTTTCAAGGCAAAAGCTCCGCTATTAATGCAAAATTCTATCAATCAGAAGTTGTTCGATGCTTCTGACCCTTCCAGTCCGCAATTGCTTTCTGTAACGATATAAATTGTATGGACCTTGGAATACTTCTAAACACGGTTGTAAAATATTGATCACATTTTAACTCATAAGTTATTTTGGAAGAATAATACTTGAATAGGGTATTTTCTTGTCTTTTTTTACATTCTGATTTTTTGTTTTTGCCAAACTGTGTTTTTGTACGCTGAAGTGTCATTTTTCACTTTCATGTATTTATTAAATTAGCTTTTTAAGTTCATTTATTAGTGGGATTCGGTTTGATATTCTTCATTTCTTTGAAGTTGACCCCAGGATCGGTCGTGTTGACTTGGTATAGCGAGCTTAGCAGAAAACTTTAGGAGAATTTCTAATATTTAATATCAGTCATACGGAGTGTGTTGCGAGTCTGTCCATACCTGAGACTGAGTTCGAATGTCAATCTTACAGTGAACCTGCATTGATGATATCGTATGTGACAAAAATGAAGGCATGGAAAACCGCTGTCACGTGAAACACTTAACGAAAGACGGAGGTAGGGCAAAAGTGCAATGCTAAAATACTATCCAAAAATCGAACGTTTCCTGCGCGTAGATCATCTTCAACACTGAGAAAGAGAAACTGTTGAGTTTCTCTCTCTGTACCGTGTATTGAAAATGACCTGTACTGTCGAAACGTTAAATTTCAAGATATTATTTTAGCATTGCACTTTTTACAGTGATGCATCTAACAACGGTTTTCCTTGCTTCCATTTTCATTGTGAAGGTTTGCAAAAAGCTAAGCTTGAATATTCTTTGACACCGTACGTGCGTTGCAGTCGTCCATGGAGGCGCTGATCCACCACTTCAAGCTGTTCACGCAAGGCTTCCAAGTGCCGCCTGGCGCCACCTACACCGCAGTCGAGGCGCCTAAAGGGGAGTTTGGAGTCTACCTCGTCTCTGATGGATCATCAAAGCCGTACAGGTGACGGACTGAGCCTCTTCCTTTTGAACCAAGGCATGGGAATCTTCTTAACAGAAAGTACTTCAATATATTCCCTAAACCCCTATTTTCTTCAAGCCCTATTCTTCAAACCCCTATTTTCTTCAAGCAATAAGCTGTGTGTGGTGTAAATATAAGCCGTATGGAAATATTTCCCGCAATAACCCACCGTATTCTACTATTTCCCGTCGCTCCCCGTAATCAAGTGGAACGTAATCGTCCTATTTTGAGCTCTGTAAGAAAATACTCTTGGTTGCCAAGTCGAGACCTTATTGTTAGTTTTTACATTCGTACACAAATCGTATTTTCTTCTTTCATTCCATCTCCACCCTCCTTAGTAATCCTGTTTTATCCCTCTACCTGCAGTGATCCGCGGCACTAGGTCTTCGAAACATTATATTTCTTCTACTATTTTACATTCAATTATTTATTTTTGTTATTTTTACTATCCCTCTTTATTTGACCGTGCAATTTTTTCAAATATTGATGTTTTGCTATTCACATTTAGGCACTAATTTTCATAATTTGTTCGCTGAATTAGTTCTACCAGCGGCACAGTATCATAGTTAACTGATCCATTATCACCATCTCAGCCCATATGCTCACATTAATCTCGTGATAAAATTCTAGACACCATCTTTCTTAGTAAATGGCAAAAAAATCGTTAGTTCGTCCTCAACTCATCAATTTATTTCCACGTGCCAGATGCAAAATCAAGGCGCCTGGGTTCGCCCACCTGGCAGGTCTCGATCTGGTGGGCAAGAACCACATGCTCGCCGACATCGTCGCCATCATCGGCACGCTCGATATCGTCTTCGGTGAAGTCGACCGTTAAAGCATTACCCTCCAAGCCAAGATGAACTCTTGCCTCCAGAAAATGGATTCAACGCTCTTAAAATGTATCACGATTGTCAATCCATGTCCACCCGCCACCTATACACGCGTGAATTCGGGGGAACGAAGGGAACAAATGTTGCCTCTAATTCAGGATCACTAATGCTAGTTGGGAACGTTGGAAATTTTTTTTTATATCTCACACGGTTGTCAGTGATGAAATAAACAGAAAGAACTTTAATTGTGGATCCACACTTAAAGTAGCGCCCCCCGATGCGTGTGTGCATAATAATTCTAACTTCTATTAAGAAGTAATTGTTTTCGTCTCACTCACGGCTTTCTGGCCATACCTATGGTTTGAGGTGTGTTAAGTCCAGTGGGTATTCAGTAGCATTAAATCCGAATTGAAAATTACATAAGTCGCTTGATTGTTTATTATTTCAAAATTTGTAAGTGTTATTTAGAGGTAGCAACGCTCTCATACCTGATCTTGTTTGGGGAATGATTGCCTGAGTTGATATTCAGCTGTCTCTCAATTATTGCTCCATTAGAAATCTAGAAACGGCTACTGTACGACCAATAGTATTGTCACACAAACGGGTAGGTTTATACAAGTTGGACCATGTTGAACCATCTGTAAGAATAGCATCAGTTTGATACAAAGTGTGGTGCGCTGATGTTTGGAAATCTGTTGGATATTAAGAGCGGACGTTGAGGGCGTAAATTCGATTAGACACAATGTCAAAACGAGCCGCCAAGATGCTTCTCCCACTGCGTCTGCTCAAGTTTGGGGTTTTGTTACTCGGCTGTTGTGAAACCTTTTCTCTTGTACATAGTAATTTATGCCAAAAGGTCTAGAAAACTATAAATACATAATAATAAAAAGGTAATTATTTTATTTCCCGAGTGTGGATTGAAAGTTCATTACATGTATACAAACTATGACAATTCTTGACATTGCGTGATTCCTGGTCGAATTGTCGAAAAAAAATGTCATCTAATTACGAGCTTCGAATTGGAAACGGGCTTAGAATGGGACTCAAGTTACACATATTTGCCTGTGGCTTTCATGTAGTTATTCTTATCCAATGAAAAGTCTGCTAATTCGAACTGAAGAGAGACTTAAAATAGTACCGTAACACAAACTCTGACGATTCAAATTGAAGAAAACATTAAAATTGCACTGCAACACGATTCACGTAGAAAGACGAGCTAGTATAACGGACGTGATTAAATTCTACAGTGAAAGTTACAACTGTGCACTTGGTGTTAAAATTATTCAGTAACAGATTGACGTGAAACATCAGCTAGTGTAACATGCCAGGTTTTCAAAAATAATCTGAAAGGCTGCAAGAAACCCAAACATGAATATTTTTTTTTGCGGCCACTCCCGCTGAAGGCGAGTGCCAGCGCTAAGACTTAATTTAGTGGATACACGAGTTTAGCGTGGAGTATTTAGATAATCATTACCAAGTCGATAAAATATGTTTCTCGACAGATGCTTCAAATCATAAGTATGCGCGAGGTTATATGTATAGCGTGCTGCACGACTTTAGGGCACGAGGTTTGTTGAAAGTTACTTCTGTTCTCAACAAGTTATTGCCTCACGTTGGTCAGTTGACTTTTCGTGCCTCGGGTCAAGTGAACAGCTGACAAACCTGATTTCAGTTTCTCAAGACCATTGCATGTTGTGAGAGTATTCCTGAATTTTTAGGATCATGTAAGTCGCAATGGTTGTAAGTTATCACCGATGGTTTCTGTGTGAGAGGCTGAAGAAACCATGACTTTGTGCGATATACATCACTGTTCTACAGTTTCGTACAAATGATGCGCTGCATAGTCAAAGCTTATTTCGAAATATTCGCGGACAAATTTGAAGTATGGAATTGTAACCTTAAACGTATCCTTTAGGTGACTTGCAGTCTGTATATAATTTTTGAAACATGGTTGGATTTGTCCGTTACCACCCATTCGTCTAAATGACCAAAATAGAATTAAAAATGATTATACTGCCAAGTAAGTGATGTTTTCTTGCTGGAGAATTGAATTGAAGCGGGAATAAAATGATTAAACCACTTAGGAGAAAATTTTTTGAAACTGTTTATAATGGTTTGAAATTTCAAAATAAGTCCTTTTAACGCATACGGCTTTGTGCTGAAGATCTTTACACAAGCTCTTGGCGACGACACGTTAAAAGGCGATGACATAAGTGAGGGTTGGACGACAACGAAACTGCCTGAAGGTTTGGTTCGTGCTGGCATCTGTGTGGTGGCGACGTTGGCGATGCGGGGGTGATGCTCGCTCAGGTGGACTAGGGGCCCTTCACACGGTCAGTCAGTGTCGGGAGGCGCCCAAATATGTACACAAAATGCTGACTTCCAAACAGAGAGCAAAAATAAGCATTCGATGACCGTATTTGTGTATCTGAAACTATCTTCAGACACTGAACGATCGTGGGAAGTTCCCTAGAATAGCTCGTTGCTTCGTCACTCGTTGAGCCTGAGAATGCAAAAGCTTCATCAATGTTCTGGGCTTGGATGAACGATGTCTACTTCGAGTGTTGAGCGAGCGCGGGCGCCTTCACGCCGCCCTGGCTCTGACCACAGTCGCAGGCGTGGACTGATCCATAAGGCGACGGTGCTGCAATCGGCCAGACACGCGCAAATTTCAGCTATGATGCCAGTGTGCCGCAATGGTTGCAATCAAAGTATTGAGAGTACCACTGCACACTCTAAGTTAAAACATTCGGAATCTGACATTTTTCGTTGTTACCCTTTGAAAACGCACTCTATTTAAGGTTATGGAAGCGTAGTCTACAAACAAATAAAACTCTGCAGTTTCTACAATTTTTCTCACAAGGTAGACCGTGAGTGTCCCTCACTCTAGCGAACTAGACGAGAAGTTAGATGCCACACACTGATTGTTGGCCTTAGCTCAGCCCGATCTTATAGCAGTAAAGCGTTTAGTTCATGAATGATAATTTAGCTCAGCCCGATCTTATAGCAGTAAAGCGTTTAGTTCATGAATGACAATAATAAAACAGGTTTCCTTTCATGATATTTCAATTCGTTTTGGTCCGATAGGAAGTGATAAGAAAGATTAGTATCTTTAGGGGTCATATAAGCTATTCTACCTTGTGCTAGAGTTTGCTGATCACTTAAGATTAATTGCAACCGACCGCAAAAAACTTACATGACCATTAGGTACAACAATGCCTGTATGATGAAGAAATTTGAGCACCTCGAAATTAACCCGGACAACATTGCAATTTTTCATTCCACCATAGAATTGATCATAGTTGATTTAAAATATTAGATTCTCGTTTCGTTAATTTTGAATTACGCATATTAAACTTATTTTACATTCATAAGTAGAAACCTTCATCAAATGATATGCTGAGTGCATATCCATTAAAAATCAGCAGTTAACTTTCCGTTTACGTGCCCTCCTTATGTTTTTTCGATTTTAACTTCTGCACTAACCTGTATTTTTCCATGTTAGAAGTTTTAAATCTTTTTGTAACGTCTGAGAACTTGAAAGTGCTGTACAACTGCCTAAGATATATTTCTCAGAACCTCTTGCTTATTGTGTGTATTTTGTGTTTTTCCTTTTTTCATTTTTTTCACTTGACATTTCTATAATACAGAAATATTCCCCTATTTCACTGGTGATATTGATTAAATGAAATTTTTGCATTACAGATTTTCGTTGAAAATGAGCACATGCTCGAAACGTTCGAACTAAATGTTTGATAATTTTTTTTGCCATCTCATTCCTAGTAAACTTGCTACGCAAAAAAGATTCACCCAGTTTCAAGAATGAACTATGATGAATCCCGTTATTTTTATCTGGGCGTGTATACAATGTAATTTGCTCCTGTATAATTTGGAAGAGACTAAACTCGTTTTCGTATTTTACGGCTTATCTTTTGACAGTAATTTTCTGATTTTATCAGGTATGTACAAAGAGTGAAGGATCACGTGATATTTTTGGTTAATGTTTAACTCACCGGTCTAATCACTATTTCACGCTGAACGATAAGCCAATGAGTTAAGAACAACGACTAGATCTCAGCGTGTAACGTCCTTACTTATTGAAAACCCGAGTTGTACCATGTATTGTATGGGAGTGATTTCGAAGTAAACGATTTTTCTTCTTTTCTACCTTTCTTCATTTTTTATCAAGCTGTACAGCACTTTGATGTGATCACGGGAATTTTCGAACAAATTACTGTCACACTCCTCTTAAGTCTGAGTCGCCACCCTCTCAAAACTTGTATTTGACGAGCAATACACGTTTTCATTTGTTAAAACCGTGCTGGAGTCGAACGTCGAACTCTGAAGTACGAAAGTGCACAGTCACCTACCCGGCACACTTTACATGAATGATATGGAACATTGCCAGAGGTCACAATATTTTGTTAACTCAAATTTTAAATAAATCAATCGTTATTGTGCGCTCATTGTTCTGGTTTTTATCACATGAATGGACCTTAATAACCTAGAACTTTTAAAAAATACATTTTGAAAGTGGGATACTTATCTATGATTTTATGTAGGAATTCGAATGTGGAAGGCGTCATGAGTAATAATGCAAGGGAATATGTTTCATTTATAGGAGAATAAGGAGGTGTGTGATTTACTATCATTTATTCCTAAAATATTTCTTCTAATGCATTAAAATGATTGGGGTATAATGGATATTAAAGGCGCTGAAAGGATTTTTCTCGATAGTCTCTCATGCAAAAAAAAAAATTCTCCCGAACCGTACAATATAAGAATTTGTTTTAAAACCATTATCCATAACCATTTCTGAAAAGTGCACAATGCAATGAAATGCTTACAGACATTCAAATCGTAGAAAAATTATACGTAAATCTGTACAAGTTGTCGTGAGGTGTTTGCTGAAAATCTAATGCGCTCTACCGCAACAAATTGGTGGGGAAATGAGTCACGAAAAGAGCATGTTACATCGGTTTTTAATCCGTAAGATTACAGTCGTAAAATTAAGATGTGTATATTGTGGTGAAACTTCAAATTGTGATCAGTAATTATACAACCTTAAAATTATGGATAGAAGTCGCGTTGAAACTTAGAACTGTTTCATAATTATATGTTAAACACGAAAAGTGAAATATTAACCTAAAAACCATCGTGTACTCTTTGTTCATACATCTTAAATTAAAAATTACAAATTACAGTGCAAAGATGCGTATAGCAACCTAGGGTCTCTGAGACGGACAGGATGCTTTAATTATTATCGCCTGAGCTACGAAAGAAATATATAGGCAATTTTTTTGGGAGAAACATAAAAGCAGGGGAAAATATTTTAGATGATGGTAAAATATTCACATGCTACGAAGTGACATGTAGTGTACTACTACCACCATTCATAAAAACAGAAGTGAGTCGATTACGCTTGGCTGAATTCCGTAACGTTCATGCCCATTCAAGTGGAATGACTTTTAAAGACCACACACTCGAACATATGTTGAAAACAGAATTATAAAATCACTGATATTTAAATACGAAGAGTGGTTAATTCGGTTATCATCGAAGATACAGTTTTCAAGTATCGGACAGCGAAATGCTGTAACCCATGTGAAGATCCTTCGAAAACACCAATAATCAAACTGGCTTGGACTGGCGTACTTTCGTAGCACTAGAAGCAAGTGCAGCCAGTTGACGTTTAGCGGTGTTGGAGTGTGGTTGTGTTAACGTTGTGCTCCGGTTAACTGAATTTTTCCTATCGTCATGACCTTTGTTGATTTAGTGGTGTGCTAATTGGAAGAAATGACAGGATTCATAATAAAATCATAATTTGCCTATGGTTATTTTTCTTTCGATAATTCAGTATAATTGGAAAATTTAGGAGATGCGTCGGTGGCGTCCACATGATCAGCTGGGCTGCTGACCTCTGTTAATCGAATTTCCGCTCGGGACTTCAATTAGATAAATGTTTCTATCCAGGTAGCTAGTCTCTCTGTTATTTTGTAACTTCATTTCGTGCTTATAAAACTCTTACGACTTCTCGCCTGCGCTATGGTTCGATACTTAAGGTAAGTTACGAATGTTTTCACTTAGCGTACGAGTACTTTTTAACCAAACACTGCCTAAGAAGTTACAATATTTGAATCTTGACTGGTTTAATGTCCAATTTTGTGATGTGGTTTCTAAACTAAGGGGCGTAAGTTGATTAGTAGCTTTTTTTCACTTTTTAGTATAACTTTGAAGGCACCAATCTTATACACCGTGTTCTTGAATGTACACAAGTGTTAATTCTCATTTGTGACTAGAAAATTAAATCTTTTACTTATGAACTTAATAAATTTCTTGTGCAGTGAAGGGCAAGCTGGCCACTATAATGAAACCAAATTATCTGTTAGATGCTTCTAAGATTTGATTTTAAGAAGGTAGGTAAACTATAAAAACTAGTAAAGATGTGGTAACAACAAAAACTCTGTTATTTTCAAGTAATATTTTATGAGAACTATTGGAGTACAGTTTCACCAGAAAGAATATTGCTCATGTGTGTGGAACTGTGGGTTCACAATTTTTTGCATTAATTTATGATGAATGTTTAATAAAAGTAACGATAGGCTAATTCCTTGAATATAGGGTTAGATACCTGGACAAAATATCTGTTTCTAGATTTTTTTATTGATCATTGAAGCTGAGATAAAATCAGTCTAAAATAAAATTAGAAAATGTTGTGCAATTTTTTCCTTTACATTTTGAAAGTTTGGAAGTGTTAATGCCCTTTATTGAACTAGAGTCCTTTTTGTTTACTTGAAACCTAAACTTTTATTTTGCTGGAGACTTAACTTTTATTTTGCTGGAGACTTAACTTTTATTTTGCTGGAAACTTAAACTTTTATTGTACTGGAGACTTAAACTTTTATTGTACTGGAGACTTAAACTTTTATTTTATTGGAAAGTTGAACTTTTATTTTGCTGGAAATGTGAACTGTAATTATTTCAGGAACCTTTAAGTTTTCCTCCACAAAATTTTTGCAATCCTGCACACTTCCTTGCTAAAGGCCATCATGTGGAAGTACTATGCATTAGCAACATTCTGTTTTTTGAAACTCTCAATGTAAAGGGACCACTTGACTCAACAAATCTCCTCTATTTTGTCCCAATAAAGCAATAACAATCCTAATTTGTGGTATATATAATATTAGACATTTAGGAGGAATGTATTGCAATCTTGCTATGACTGTCTTGTAGACAGAGAAAATTATGACAGTGACACTGACTGAATACAACAGAATACAATGATACCGACAATGTACAATAGAGCACCATGATACCAACAGTGTACAATAGAGCTCCATGATACTGACAGTGTACAATAGAGCACCATGATACCAACAGTGTACAATAGAGCTCCATGATACCAACAGTGTACAATAGAGCACCATGATACTGACAGTGTACAATAGAGCTCCATGATACCGATAGTGAAGAGTCAATTTGTGAGATCCATTCAGGACATTAAAGCAGAGTTTCATCTCTTCACTGTATGTGATGGGCAAAAATTTACTGTCAAGATCATAAAATTCAGGTGCATGTGTGAATGATAGCATTCCTTACAGACAATGAGATAACAAATAGTAAGCATTGATAAAATTTGTTCACTAATTGAATAAATTCTCAGACTATTAGTTGATAACTGATTAATATTCAAATTGTAAGTTATTGTTTCTCTAGTCCATTTATTTTATCTTTCTGTTTCATATCACTTCCTGTGATATCTTTCAGGGATTTCTTTATCAGAGTCTTTCATTGTTCGAGTTGCTTTTTTTTACTCAAGTTTGTGTTTTTTCCTCACTTACTATGTTCTATTGGTTATTGATTAAACTAAAACACTTACGACACATTTCTCGATGCCTAATTTCTCAAAATGCTCCATGGTGAACGCTTTTGCTGCGTGTGTCCAGGCCTGGGGCAGCGGTGCTGCGCGTGGCGATGGTGGCCGCTCTCGCGTGCTCCGCGCTCGCCCAGTCAGAAGAGGAGCCGCCGTCGTTCTCTTCCATCATCACCACACAGAACACACACACGGACGACCCTGCTTCTTCAGTCGGGGCTGTACAACCCAACCTTCTCGATACCACCGAGTCCTTAGACCCTGGCAATGATCGACCCAACCGCGGCCACAAACGTAAAAAAGACAGGAAAAAGAACAACCACTTCCATATTGTCTCAGACGACGAACTGGAAGAAGATGGAGCTCTAGAAAGCAACGAGACTGCCAACGCTAATGAGACGGAGGTTGTGCTGCCTCGGATTCCTTACACGAGAGCCCCTGTGAACAACTCCTACGTGTCCCATGACGACTTCAGTGCTCGCGGCATGGAGCATCTCTACTTCATCACCAACCTCTTCCTCGAGCTCATCAACAGGGACCAGGAAATACCTCCAGAGCTCGGTGAGTACTCGCGTGCACTTACGGTTGCATTGGCACCGTCTTTGTTTTGCGGTGCTACGCTAACAGGTCTGAATAATGGTCCTATAATGGAAGTTTCCACCTCAAAATCGCGCGTGAATATCTGTTAGCGCGTGAATGTTTGTTAGCGCTTGAATGTTTGTTAGCGCTCGAATGTTTGTTAGCGCTCGAATGTTTGTTAGCGCTCGAATGTTTGTTAGCGCTCGAATGTTTGTTAGTACACTAATTTTTAGTTGTTTGAAGTGGACGGTGACGGAAGGTTGAATTTTAAACCTCAGTGCTTAGAAAACTAAAGAATTTTGAAATGCTGTGGGCAGCAAAGAGTTGGGTGCTGAGGTGGTTGTGGCCCGCAGCGTTGTCCTCAAATGGCGCTGTGAATGTGTGGTCCGATTTGATATCGAAGGCTTGGCGACTTTGCCTGGCATATGTCATTAATTATTTTCCTTACAACCGGTTCTCGAAATTTTGGGGCTTGAATAAATGTAGCACGTTAAATATCTTTAAAGACCTATCTTGACTAACGCAGTGATTTATTAGTTTTCTGTATCTGTAATTGGTTCGGTCAGACGGAAGTCTGGGGGAATATTCTGAAATCTTCGGTGAGTGCAAATATTTAACTAAAATTAATTAAAGAGAAATTGTATCATATATCTTTCTTTACTGGTGTTTGCATTATGAACAGAACAGTAGTATAAGCTTATTTACATTCACCCTACACTACACCATGCGTCGGTTACTAGCAGTTGTTACTATATGGACGCTCTTCGCATATCAAAGCGTACTTCAAATTTCATACATTTTCAAAAAATTTCGTTGGTAGAAAATATCATCAAGCTCAAAAAGAAGTAGTTTCACTCGTGTAAATTTGTTCGTGAATTTATCACCTTTTCTTTCAACAAGTTTGTCACCGATACGGATTCCTTTGGCGGCGGCAGACTCCCGCGTTTGTTGTAGCTCTGTTCTTTTGTGTGGCCATCACGGAGCTGGAACGGTAGCGCCTTTCCGGTTGGCAGGAAAGATTGAGCCTCGCAAAAATCTGCAGTCGGTTCTGCGAGTATTTATTTTCCGGAGCTTGCAAGTCTCGAGTGGATCGAACAATGCGTGTCATCGACCTTGCCAGTCAGTGACCGGGTTGTGCTCTCTATCTTTCTCTTGTTCTTTTCTCACTATTGTAGTGTTTTCTGGCGAGTTATTCATGCAGAGAAAAAAATAAATTGGTTTTGCGAATTGTGTTCTTGTTAGATTTCATATCAAATGTCGTCTTATTTCTTTCCGTGTAGTTCCGGTGTGTCCGGATACTTTTGTAATAACGTCGGTTTTAGAGTGTGAAAATATTTTTTTTTGTATTAACATTTTGCACTAGCGATGTCAAGTTGACCCGTTTATCATTAGCAAGGTACAAACGACTTGAGAAAGAACAATGAAATGCCTACTGCCACCGTCCGAAAAGCGTCAGTGGGATTGTGTATTTCATTTGAAATTTCAGATTTTGTAGAAATGTATAAAGCATGTCAGTCAGATTCACAATTTAGTGTGGGCGGCGTGCCCAGGTTTTGCATTTGTTTTTCTGTGATGTATTACGTGTTTTGCAAACTGTTCTTAAACATTGTTCCAAATCACTTCCCGCGCTTTCGAGCTCAGCTTCTATCAGTGCAAGACGGAAAGTCAATGCATATAAATTGTCTATACAGGAGCGGGAATAACTTCAATTCATTGCCATCGCGCCCATGCGTTGAGTCTAGCAGTGGTTGTAGTTGGGGTTTGTTTTGGGTTTGCAGTCCTAATGAATTGGGCGCGTGCTGTCTTTGGTCGGTGGAATTTATTTAATTTGACAAGAAAAAAGGTCAAATGTCAATTTGACTTCAGTGAAACACCATTTTTGAGTATATTACTGTGAGGTTTTTCTTATTGAGGCCGAAGAGCCGCTTTCGTGGTTTGGTGTTGCTTGGTATCATTTGACATGCGATTGTCGCCACACGCCGAGAGAATTTCGTCCAAACTAAGGAGTCTGTAAAATTACGAGCATCTTTTCTCACGGTTATGACCGAAATGACTTCGATCGCCGTTAGAAACGACGATCAAAGCGCTGGCTTCTTATGTACATTTTTCAGGAATGGTGAGACGGTGTGCGTACCGGCGCCACCGGCGACCACGAACGCTTGTATCGATTGCGAGTCTCGCACCCAGGGAGGGTATCGATGCGCCGGGCTCTTTGACTGACATCTTTGCTCCACAGGAAATGAATCGAACGGATTGATAAATTTCAGCCATTACGTGTGGGCCAAAAATTCATCCAGTGGAAAACACCGAATACTGCTTAACTCTAAAAGGTGCGCTTTCTTTTTTTAAATAAACAAAAATTTGCGTCGTTCGGAATAAGCAAAATAAACAGTCGTTCGAAACGATATAAATTTATGGCTAGAGTATAATAATTCTATCGTTTCAACAGAAGAATCCGGACGCTGCAGAGCTTAGTGCTTGTTTGTAGTTTCCAAATTGGAATCGAGCATTGATTGGTCGATGTGCTCGTAGATTGTGAGAGACCCGTTATCTGACATATTTTTAAACTGCAACTTTAGATCACACATTAATATGTGTTGAGAGCTAGAAGGCATTGATATAAGTATTAAATTTTGGCCATGTGAAAGTACAGAGCACCTATAGCAATGTCCAGTATCTTGAATATCGTGAAAATGTTTGGGCCCCTATGCCCTGGCCACACTTGTGTGCATAGTGTCCCTTCGCATATCCCCGAGCTGTTGAAGTAGACCGTTTCTCTCCGCCGTCTGATGATAGTGAGGACACAATAGGTACTAGAAATTTTTAACCAAGTCAAAAGAAGGTTCCAAATAATGAAGTGAATATATGCTTACACCAACTTTCCTGCATATTCCGAGTCGCACACCTGTGGATTCCCGGTAGATAACTCAGCAACTTCCGGCGTGGTAGGGTGCGTGGCGTCGTTTGGTGCAGAGGGTGCGCTGCACGAGGGCAGGTCGCTGCGTGCGTGAGAGCTGCGCCTCATTTGCCTGCTAATTTCATGCATGAGAGGCGGCCTTTGTGGCCCGCTCTTATTACCTCCCGTGATTTGCGCCAACAAATATACCCTGGACCATCGGCGTGCTTGTGTCATCGCTAGCTGGGCTCCAAGCTCGCCTCGGCCTCAACAGTCTGCTCGTCGCTTCACCAGTCCTCGGTCGTCTGAGCCTGACCGCACAGTCCAGCCATCACAGAGACAGGGGTATCTCGGCTGCAGCTCACGTTCGACTGATTCCCACACGCAAGAAAACTAGAATAAAAATTAGGGTTTTGTTGTAGGGAAACGTTGAACTGTGAGTATCAGATTTTAAGGGCTACTGGGATAGCTCGAGCGAAAGTGCTTCTCCCTGCGGCCAGGGCTGTTGTTGGGAAAATATTTTGTAGCTTTCATGTCCGTTTTTTTTGCGTTATTAGTATTCTAGCTTCCTGGTTAGCCTCTGCGACTACGGCCTTGGTTTACCCCGGCCAAAAATTTTCCCTTGAAATTTATTTTTATTTTTACGATGTAGAGGGGACTGCTTATTAAAGCGTGCGTGTGCTGGAGGGATGGTGAAGGGGAACTGCTACGTTTCTTCTGTTGCTGAAGGTTTTAGTTTCTGCTATTTCTTAAGTACATGCGAGCAAACTATTATGGTTATGCTGAACAAAACACCTACTCCATCCCTCCTCTACCTCAGCTATAGAAAAGGTTGATTCAACATTACATCCAAGTTTGCATCTCTAATCCCTTTAATTGAAATGCTGCTCTTGATTTATTAGTTCATAGTGCCATAAGATCATGTCTCTTGCTAGTGTAGGCTCGACTGCTTGCCGTGTCTGTAATTCATGTAATGTATTGGTGTAGTCAGGTCACGTTGTTGCTTCCATTAACATACAATTTCAGTATCCAGTACAGTCGTCTCTCGCATAGAGCTCTGTATCGGTTCCAGCAAACAAAAGTTCTATCTTATTTGCTTCTTACATACAATGCGCTGTATTTTTTTTATGACACAGACCGGGCGTTTTGATGCTCCATCTACTTGATACCGCTTTCTACTGGGGACTACAAAGCGATCGTTTCCTGGAACCGATCTGACGCTCTATGTAGGGACGATTGTATTAGCTGTCACTGAATCGTGGAATCCTCTGATAAAGCAGTGAATGCGGCTACTCCTTCGAGGTGATCTTATCTCAACGTTGGGCTCCTAAATCGTTATTCCATCGTTAGTTAACTTTTAGCTTTCATTTTTCTCATATGGAGAGGCGAGCAAGTGCATCACTGCTGTGAACTCTTGCTTGAGGGCGACCATTTCGCTTCCTACCTTCTCACTGCGCGTCCCCGTCGCCACGTGATCTTGAGGAATTGCCTCTCACGACCAGAGGCAATCCAGTCCTCCGTGTTGCAGAATATTGAGATGTGAGATTGCTTTACAGCGTCATTTCTTATGCTGCGTTTACAGAAAAAGCGTTCTCTCGCTCACAGCTGCTCCGACAGTAGAGTTAACTTGATATGGATCTTTTTTGAAAAGAGTTTATTTATCTTAATACGCTACTGGCTTCGCAATGAACAAAAAGTCTCTCAGATTCTGCGCTTGCGAAGGCCTGTCGTCTAGGTCCTACTGCTGGAAGGGTCTAGACAATTATCTAAAGAGCCCTTCTGTTCCCGGAGAGTTTCTCCCGCTTGTCAAGCCTCTCTATATATTTTAGACGGTTCCGTCCGAGACTCGTCAGTCGTCGGTGTGTGAAGCTTGCTCGCTCGCCCTGTCTGAACGCTGCCGAGGTTCGCTCGTCTTGTAGGGTTGGGAACGATAAGTTGTGCTCTGAAGTATGTCATACTCTTACTCTTGCGTGACCGTTGTCGACCGAAACATTGTTACGAAGTTTGAACTCACTCCGCATGTGGGTAAACTCCAACTCAGGAACTCACATTTGTTTCTAACGTAGTTCCAATGAATAAAATGTTGAGCGAGTATGTAGCACTAGGCTTTCTGCTGTGCAATGATTAATTACTGTATTTTTTTCGTTTTCTTGCGTGTTGTCCTGGAAATGAACTTTATTGTGCAACACAGCATATGCAATTAGTTTTGGAAATGCACTCATCGTCCATCTTTCTGGAAATTGAAACGTTTTTTAGTATGCTAAATATCTGCAAATCGAGAGCATTGTAGAACGATCTATTAGGGGAAAACGAATTCGTTTTGTACGCAACTCTAACTGATGTGCGTGACAGAGCTGCTGGCGCGCGTGTTGCAGCACCGTTAATTTGCACTGCAAGTGTGTCAAACGTCGCCGTTGCTGGGAAGGAACACAAGGTTTTTCCCTGAGAACCTTCCCTCGCACATTACCGAGCGGCCTTATCAATATTGACGGAGCGCTGCGGTAACTTCTTCCAGACACGTCGTTCGCGCGGCCTTAATTTCCCCACGCTTTTCCTGTCACGTTGCGCCCGCCTCGATACACGTACGGCCTCAAATGGACTTGGGGGCCGCTAAGGTATTCGATCAGGAATTGTATTTACTGCAACGGCGAGGGCATCGCCTCGTGTGTCCTCGTAGCCGCGTGTCTTGTCGTCAGCCTTTCCTATTCTTTATCAATGCTATTCAGAATTTGTTTCCTAGGTTAAATCTCTTTTGAAATGCTCTTTTATCCGTTTTGACCTAGGCGTTTAGTTAAGCAATAACGGTGTTATGCTGATGAAAAGGGTGTGAAACATATTTTGGGTGTTATGGGTGTTATCACCTACGGAATCATGACCAGCTCACGGGAGCCCGGATTGTGGAACACGAGGAAGCACCTCATCCTGCTCACGTCTGTGTGTTGGCCTACAAGGCAGTCAGTGGGACTTTCTTGTGGCAATAAAAGTTGGGATTCTGATTTGAGCTCTATTTTGAGTAACCACTGTTCATAACTAGGTTCCAGAGTTTACTTTTACAGTCACGGGTGTTGTACACCTTCTTTGGCTTCTCTCAGTCAAGATTAAGATTGTTTTTTCGGTCGTCTGACTAATGAATATTTTTTAAAGTATATGCTGCTGTTGTGTCAGTGAAGCTCGCTGGGCTGTTCCGCATATCGTCGAAAAATTTTGATTTTGCAGATACTGATCCACAGCTGCGGAAGTAACTAGTTATTTAGTTTATTTACAATAATCATTTGTATCTTCTCAGCATTGTTGAAGAAATTCATAATTCTAGTAATTTTTTCGGGCAATTTTGCAGCATTTAGTCGAGTATCTCAACCTATACATAGATAACTCAAGTTGTAACTCGTCAGTATAACCAAACTGAGTTTCTACTTGGATCTATTGTAGTTTCAGTTGTTTGGTAAACTTCTTTTTTAAGTCTTGTTTAGGAATACAGATGTGTTATTTGGGTCTGTTTTTTTGTATACCTGTACTTGCATTAACCATTTTTTGACAAGTATTTGTTTAAAAGGAGCATTGTAGACGCTATGTAGTGCCTGCACATCAATATGTCGACATTTTTTCGGTGTAGCTGTTGACAGAAATTTTGCGACGGTGAATGTGCATTATTAACATTCTCATTAGAATCGCCGTGTAACTTATTACTGTGCACTAAAAGAACAAGTCATATTCCTTTGAGAGTAATAACTTGAATCTAGCAGCACAAAATACCCCATACTGGCGATACCTGCAAAAAACCTCGTTTTTATGACGTAGACCCGAGTTCGGTTCCCGTCCGGACGTATAGGCGTCGCTCCTGGCTCACCCTACCATTTGCGGGACGGATTATGCCGGAGTCTTTCACTGGCCTCATTGTTGCTATTGTGGCGTGCCTGACCCTGAATGAGTCCGGGGCCTTAGCAACCTGATGCGTGGTCACAGCTCTGGGCAGACGTGACACAGACGTGAGTCAACATCTCCAGGAAAGAGGTCTCATTGAGCGGCACTGGCTCTCTAACTCAAACCATTGTTGTTCACACGGCCGAAAGAAGGAACCAAAGCGGATCTGCGTGCAATTCTGTTTTACCATGAATCCGAGTTGTAAATTACACTTGTGCTGTGATTGTTAAATGTTCGGCACCGATTTTAATGTCCCTGTGGGATATTTGCCTTGTTAAGTATAATACCTAAGTAAATTAATAGGTACCTCTACCCTCTCCCTTAAGAGGAGGTTGCGAGAAAGGGGATTGCTCATCGGGATATTTTAGGACCTTAGGACTACCTGAGGGGAGAGAGAGATGCTCGAGCTTCTGTTTAGGAGTTAGTGCTAATTCTACTATTGTTAATTCATTGTAATAGGCGTTGTCGGGAGTACGGCGTCCTACAGCTTTTACTCTGAGCAACGGGCACAAATTTTGCTGCACTGGCTCGTACAATCGATTTTTGGTTTTGCTGCTTTAGTGTTAATGGTTTTGATTTTGGTTCCATTATTAATAAAACTGAGCGTGGCGAGAACAAAATTTCTTGTTGCAGAATGTCCCGGCCTATGAGAAGCTATTACTAACGGTAAATATGGCACAAACATCATCCCCAGCCTGTGACAGAGTATTGTTGACGAAAGTACAACGTTTTTAAGTTGGAAGATTTTTTCTCAACATATTTCAGATATCTCCATACACTGAACTATCGAATCAGTGCAGTTGTGCGAGCGAAAAGAGTTCGCTGCTCATTCAAAGTTTCGTCGCTTCAGGTTAGCATGGATCTCACGCTCTTGAACGCATTCGCGTATTTTGGTCACGCACGGGAAAGTTATGCGAGGAAAACTGAGAGTCAGCTCAGCGGACCTGTTTTCTTTAGAAATGCATGCAAATATTATGGCCGACGCGGCACATTGGTGTGATTCAGAGACGTGTTAGTTGCTTCCTATCTCCACTCGCCGCCTCCGTCCTGCCAGAGTGCTCTGTGACACAAGAGGGTCTCTTTCATAACGAGCGGTCTGGCTAGTCATGGGCTAGGTATTGGTGGCTTTATGCACGGCTGAGGGCTACTCACAGTCCTAGTTAAAGCCTCATTGGGATTTCACGGGGATGGAAATTGTGTAGTTATACGTTGAATGTGAGAGTGAGACTTGGTGTACGAAAGAAGCTTGTGACGCTCATTTTCTTGGGCTTCGTATTAGCGACACAGAAATCTGATCTTCGCATCACAGGCAAGTGGTGTTGAGTTACTGGAGCTCAGAGCTCGAGATGTGCTGTGTGGATCTCAGCTGCTGGTGAAGGGAGTGTGCAGGGACCTGAGTGAGCGTGACCTACGGACGACGTTCTCTGTTCAGGCTGGCGTGTAATTAAAAGATCTTCGAAGATAACTGAATTGGCTAAGATTAGTGTGGCGACCGTTTCGTCGCTTAGCTACCGTTTCTTTTTACAGAGAATGAAGAGTGGCGGAAGTTGGTTATCTGGCTTTGATTAGTTTTTATTATTTGTTTATAGATATTAGTAATTAGAGGGAGTAATATTAGAAATTACAGTTCATCATAACTCATTGTATGAGTTTTCAGTACCGTTCTTATTTTATTGTCAGTGTGAACGCTCTGGATAAAAAAATGTGAACATTTGCTGTTGGAAGACAAGTTCGTCATTGTGCAGCTGTTTTGAAATTCGCATTGTTTTTATTCTTGCATTATTTTATTTCTTATTTTGTACGAAAGGTTCGTTATGATCTACGATATTTCCCCGTGCATTATTGTCTACAACGTGCATCGTCAGTACGTACGGCATTGCGGGAGAGTGGAAACAACATCCGTTGTTGCCTTGGGCACATTTTGCTCTTCCCGTGCTTCGACACTCGTTTCACGCACGAGGAAATTGTACTGCGTATTGAAGGAAACATGGTACATGTGTGCTGGTGCAAGAATGTTGGACCCATGTTATCTTGGTGCGATGTTAAGTGTACGCTGGCGGTCCGCTCTTCATGCATGGCGCTGTGCGTGACAAGAAGCCTTGCCGCAGACGCACGGCTTACATCGACTTAGCGTTGCGATTGTACAGGTGGTACTGGTTCAACAATGTTTTTGTTCTATTAACGGTGGGTTTTGTTCCATGCTGTTGCCCTAACTGTACGTTCCAGTGACTTGGCCTTAAGTTAAAGGGAAGTCATATTTTCAATAGCACCTGAAGCGATTTTGTGAACATATTTTTTTTCAATTTGGTTTTTCCTGAAGTAATATTTGAGAGTCCCCCTGAACGAAATGATGAGGAATGACACGTTTACTAGTTATTAAATCTTTAATGAGTAATTAATTATGACAGTTAAAGCCTGGAATTTCAAGCTCGTTCGTTAGATTAGTCATTGGCAAGCGTTTTTCCACGAGCTGCAATACCAAGCGTTCGAGACGTCTGTTTTAGGTACAGCTCAATTGCAACTGAAAATAGTGAAATACAAGTAGCGCTCTAATGTATATCTAATCATAGTCGAGGAGCAACGACGCCGTTTGGATTTGCCGTTCATTTATTTTGTCCGGTTTCATCAGTTCACTTTTCATAACTTGTGACTAACTGAAAAAAGCGCGCAGAAATATCAGAGAATTGTAACCTTTTCGGAGGGACTAGCCTTGTTAGCGTGAGTGGCTGGGTGCGTCGACTCAAGACTTTGAAGGTATACATTGAACACTTTGGGTCCAACAATTCAGCATTTAATTTTTCTGTAATTATCCCGCTTAAGCTTGTCACTTGTAATATAAATTTGTGTTTAGCTGCAATGGTGCGTCGCTCAAATTCCTTCTTTGTTTTGATGTATAAATGGTTACTGCAGATGCCACCGTGCCAGAACTTACCAAACGAACGGTGATGTTTGAGAGGTAAAATTTTGTCTGAATACTGGAGACATGTCTGCAGTAACCATCAAGTTTTGTAGAGAATTGAAGCGTGCGGGCACTTGAGAACTGAGTACTTGCCATTTCGTCAGAACCGAAAGAGTGAAAATGAAACTTGACAACTCTCAGCTAAGAGGGCATGGCACTGCAATACAAGATCAAATTCACCGTCGTACAAACTGACACTGCATGTAATGCAATCAATGAGCTGCACTCAAGTTTGAAGGTCAACCTGAGTGTCAGGATCTGATAGACCAATGAGCGCTAGACGCTGCGGCTACGTCAGGCCTGGTGAGAGGATGGGCCGTCACCGGAAATTGGGGTGATGCAAGCTCGTGAAGCGGCGTGCTGTTCCCCTGTTGGTCTGCTGTGCCCCTGCTGGTCTGATGTGCCCTGCGGGTCTGATGTGCCCTGCGGGTCTGCTGTGTCCTGTGGGTCTGCTGTGTCCTGTGGGTCTGCTGTGCCCTGCGGGTCTGATGTGCCGTGCGGGTCTGCTGTATTCTGCGGGTCTGATGTGCCCTGCGGGTCTGATGTGCCCTGCGGGTCTGATGTGTCCTGTGGGTCTGCTGTGCCCTGCGGGTCTGATGTGCCCTGCGGGTCTGCTGTATCCTGCGGGTCTACTGTGTC
>VOMN01116837.1:0-10117 GCA_014899125.1 Orchestia grillus
ATGAATAAAGGTTCTAATAATCACGCATCCTACAAACGGGCTAGAGATAGAGACTATCTTGGCCCATTGCCTGTGAACCCAGCCTTGTAAAGGAATATCTCACTTATAAAAGAAAACCTTCCATCCTTTTTTTGCGTAACATTCAGTCAATACTGGGCTAAACAAAGTAAACCATAATTTTTAGGAAATAAATATAAAAGGGGGACATTCCATCTTTTTCTTCGAGTGATCCAAATAAATCGTGAAAGATGTTTGAAAAAACTTAATGTTACCAGACAAAAAAAAAGAACCTTTATTATTAAAGCTCGTATAGGTACTTAGGAATTGTAAGTGCGAACATAATTACAAAGACAAAATAACAGTAATTACATATATTAAAGTTAAATTATCAGTCTCATAATGGTGCTACATGTGCATTTATATTTAAATCATCATATCTGGTTAATGATTAAGAACAAACGATAAGTATCACTTTATTATGAGTTCAAAATAATGACACATGAACTCCATAGCGCTCCAAAAATTTGAGTTAAAAAATAAGAACCTTTATTAATTCCAACACATTTTACCGTAAGATTTTTAGTGTCTCACAACTACTAGCGTGGTGAGGGATGTGAGGAATGTATAGTTTAAGCTTCTTTTCCTGAGGGAAGTACTCCTTGGTTACGTAAAAAAACTCGCCTGAGCCGGGATCGAACCCCAAACGTCCCGGTTGCAAGGATATTACGCTAACCAGTACGCCATAAAGCCCAACAGCCTTGTAATTTGTAAATCGTAAAACAGCCACTAGAACACATGAATGAGCGAGTAAAGTAAAACTGCATAAGAAAAGAATCTTGACCCCCAAAAAAATGAATCTATGAAACAAGAGTTCTTTAGGTGCCAGAGGAAATGAATATGAGAGAAAGCGAAAACGATATTAGAAAGTCTCCAAATTGAATATGCGACAGTAGCTGACTTCAATTTGAATCCATCCTTCTCATAGCTATTGACATAGGCTTCATTTTGAGAGCAGCTGGAGCTCTTTAGGTCAAACAGGTGAAAAATGAATAATTTAAATATATAGGGATAAGCTCCATTTTGAAAACAGTTTGAGGTCTCTAGATCAATTAGGTCAAAAATGCGGCGCGGACCTGGTGGGGGTCATACACGTGCGCAGGAGATCGCACCCGTTTGCATAGATGGGGTCAAGTGAGGTGCTTTAATCGTACATTTGCGTTTGGAGAACGTTTCGAACTTTCATTTGCAATGAATTTGAAGTTTCTAGGTAGAATAGGTGAGAAATAAGTGGGATTTAAAAGTTTGGGAGTCGGTCCCCTTCCATCCTAGAGTGAAAGGAGAAAAAAAACACATAGAATGACTAAGCTAATTATTTTTGTAAGCTCTATTTTGAGACCAATTTGAGGCGTCTAAGTGCATTAGGTAAAAATGAGACGTGCGTCAAAAATAGGGGTCATACACTTGTGGGGGATCGCGTCCCGTTCGTATTAAGGCAAGTGAGGGGCAAGTGAGGGAGTTAATTCTTACGTGTGCGTATGGAGAACGTTCTAGATCTCTAGGTAGAATAGGTGAGAAATGAGAGGTAAATGAAAATATTTCATTGATCTAGCGTTTTCCTGACATTTTAATTCCGGTGTCGAATAACGGTTCCGGCGTCATGACATTAAACCGGTGCCAGTTTCCCGATTTTATGAAAAGTCGGTGATTGGGAAATTTCTAGGAATTTGAGTTCGTTTTTTTCACGACAAGCGCACCGTGACCATTTGTAAAGAAAAGAAGCCCAGTGCGCTTGAAGTCGATTTCGCGTTCTCTCTTACTGTAGGCAAACGTTAATTACTGGCCTAAGAGATCTCTGCCGGAGTCCACCGTGTTTCTCCAAGTTTCTGCTACCCTCCTCACAAGTTGGCTTTCCTATCAGATTCTGCTAGAGATCGTGTCGTCCCTCACGATCGAAAGCATTTTGTGCTTTCGAAACAGAATACTCGATATACCACCCATATGTACGGTTTCCATCGCCACAGTGTTTACCTGCCAGTCTCTTTAGTTCAGAGGTATTGGACAGTTCGTAAATTTGGACATTTAAGAGAATGTAAAAATACTTCTTTTTTAAGCATTTCAAAATAAATGCATAGTGTAAAAAGAAGAAATGCTTTGTGGACAGTATAATGAAAAATAATGCAATATTTTTCACGATATTGTCAGTTGAATGCTGTTTCTTGTCAACAGAATCAAGAATGAAACCGTCTGAGGAGTGTTATCACATATGAGTACACAAAACTTAAACTCTTGTTTATCTCTTTGAGGTCCTGCACATTACTTTTACAATCGGTGCTGCTCGCCCATAATCGCATAACAAAACCATGAACATCACGGCATTCCTTTTATTTTGTAACAGATAGCCCTAAAATGTGTCGTGTATATAGAAAATGAGAAAATTTTACGTGCAATTGACAGAAGACTTTCAAACTTAGGTATGGCCACCATAAAAGTATCATTTATCTGCAGGTGGTAATATTAGTTAAACTCATTCCCACTTTAATGTCAAAGTAGTTTTAAGCACACATGTAGACAATGGCCGATTTTAAAATAAATATGAAACGATACAGTTCAACTCTGAATATGAAATTAATTTGAATGAAAAGGCATCGTTTGCCAATGTAGACGATATCACACTCCGTTGTGGTGCAATCTTCTCGCTGCAATCGAGGCTGGATAAGTCACCGAGGTTATCCTTATCTTCAGCGACAATCTCAGCGGAGAACTTGAGATTGGAGACACATCTTTGATTACGCAAGTAACTTTGCAAGTTAATCGAGTGATCACGATTGTTACTTGCAACATTTCTCCAATTACTTTTAAATTTCGACAAAAATATACAAAAATCTACGGATTTAGAAACAAAGATTTAACTATCTCTACTCGTTTCTCGGCACGGGTACACTGCATAATTTATCTCTTACAAGTTTACATTCGCGTATTTACTTTGAACCTCTGAGTATCAGATTTTTTAATTCAGT
The DNA here is from genome assembly GCA_014899125.1 of Orchestia grillus. Taxonomy (NCBI): domain Eukaryota; kingdom Metazoa; phylum Arthropoda; class Malacostraca; order Amphipoda; family Talitridae; genus Orchestia; species Orchestia grillus. The sequence goes on from VOMN01116837.1 coordinate 3,018, forward strand.
GGACGCATTTAGAGGACTTCAGATAAGGTGAAATTGCAAGTATGCTTCATACATCTGAGGATCACCTTGTTATCTTTCAGTGGACGCATATAAATGATTTCGACTAAGGCGAGATGATAGAATGATAATTTTTGTACGTTTTCCTGTTAAATTTAATATTTAGTAAGTTTATAAAAAATTAGATTACTACAAGCATTTTTGGCACAAATGCATTCGCTTAGAGATCCCGCTTGACTTTCTTAAAAAATGCTGAGACACATTCAAGTCCCAGGAAGCCAGGAGAAGTAAAAGTGCATACTAATGCGTGACGTACCATATACACTAGCGCAGCCCATCAGGTCGAGTTAGGATGTCCTCGGGGTTTGTAAGTGCAAGCTTACGAAGAAAGAATATTTATGAACAATTGTTTAACTAGTTCCATAAAGGATCAAATCATATGATGGGGAAAACTACATCTAGCATGTGAATTGAAAATTATTTCAGAAAATGAATTATTCCCTTGAATTGTACAAGTTGCATTAAGATGTTCTGCTCAACTATGTACTGTAAAAAACGAGTAAGAGATCGTATTTTACGAACAAATACAAGTATTCGACCCGTAGTGCACGGAGAGCAGCTCGCTTTACGCCATTGTGGTATGTACAGTCGTCTTTTGTTCAGAGCGCTAGATCAGTTCCACCAAACTCTCAACAGTTATCTTACGCTTAGAAACCTACTTGTATGTAGATCGGTACCAGCAAACAAACGCTTTACTTTCTTATTTGCTTTATTTAAAGTGTTCATCTTTTTTTTGCAAAATAAGTACATTTCGTCCTACTTGATGATTGTTCTAATTGATACCGTTTTATGTGGTGGACGACTGTAGAGAACTGGTTTTCTGGAACCGATCTTGCTCTTTATGCGGGAGAGTAGTTTGCGTAATGACAGGTATGCTGTAAATTGGTGTCTAGTCATCTTCACGAACTTTGTTGTCATTCTCAAATTATTTTGGATGCATCTAATACGGGTCATGAATTCAGTTTTCACTGATTCGAAAAAAATATTAATGCATAATAATTCTAAATGAGTATTCACTAATTAATTCTAGAGATATATTAATGTAATATGGGAGCAATATTCTGGATCTCATTCAAAAGAATTATTCTCAACATAATTTGAAAGAAATATTTCGATAAAATTCGAAAGAAATATTTCGATAAAATTCGAAATAAATATTCTCAAAGTCATTCATAAAAATATTTTCTAAGAAATTCGAAAAAAAATTGTTGAAATAATTTGAAATGAATGCACGCAATGTAATTCAAAATGACTATCCTCAACGTAATCTGACAAAAATTACTACGACCACTTCGTCCAGTTGTGTCCCGTATTGCTTCATGAATGGCAAGCAGATAAATATGCACCGGCTCATGATTTTAGGAAAGATCAATCATTCCGTCCACACATAAACACGGTCGCGTTCTCATAGACACATACATACGTTGATCACCTCGTAAAAAGAGGAAAAAGTTAACGAATCACCATTTGGAAATGTCTGAGGTTGAGCTTCAGGATTAGGCACGTGGCACAGAGAATTCTTTATCAGAGCTGAACGTCATCGCGTCCGCGCAAATGGAGTTGTGTCGGAAAGTGAAGCTTGTCAGTTTTGCCCGTGTTCTCTTACCGATGGAATCCTCTAAGGGATTTTAAACAACATTACGTATTCTCTTTTGAGTTCTCCAAAGCTGACTGAAAAGAAAAAGATGCTCTGCTTTATGCAGGGCCTTCTTAATTCATAGTCCTGCTCTAAGCTCGTGAAGTTCAGCTTCCTTTGGCTCGAGCAGAGCGTCAATGTTCATTGTTTGTGATGAGATATACAAGCGTCTTATTGGATTTACAGAATTCAGCCAGTTTAATTAGAGGCAAGGGTCTTGGAAGATGAACAGGTTTTTGGCGGCGGGCATAATTTCCACATGAAAACAAAAGCCGTCCTTTGATGTCAGATTCCAACTCGCAATGCTATTTGTTCGCATCTATTTTCGATGGATCGAGGTGAGTCAAAAGAGATGACGTTATGTCTGTTTCAGAGAGAATTAATATTTTGCGAAGGATATTCAAAATTGTCTAGGGCTCTGGAAATTCTGATGAAATACTTAAGTTTCAGTTCTGCCAAAATTGCTCGCCAGAACTTACAATACTTTGCCGTTGAACAGGCATTGTGCCTGAAAACTTCAAGTGAACTTAACAAGCGACCTGGACAATCGAACTTGACAAGCGACCTTGACAAGCGACCTTGACAAGCGACCTTGACAAGCGAACTTGACAAGCGAACTTGACAAGCGACCTTGACAAGCGACCTTGACAAGCGGCCTTGACAAGCGACCTTGACAAGCGAACTCATTCATGCTCAGAAGGCAGAACAAAGACCAAGTTATACCTCATTTTCAAATGGAAATTTGCTGCTTATTAAAATGCAAAGAAGAGCTGGGTTTGCGACCCTCAAACAACGACCTGACTCCAGAATTGAGAACAGAGTTAGCATTCGATGTCCATATTTGGTTCTCTACCGACACTGCCTTCAGACATCGACGGATCGTGTGAAGGCCCCACTACGACCTGCATTGTGAGAAGTCAAATAAATAACTGAATTACAAAATTACACACAAGGCATAGAACCAATTGAAATATTTGAACTTATTAAGCATAAGTTTTAGAAGAAGATTATTGAGGTGGGACGAGGCAAAACGGAAGTCACGAATTTTCAGTGCACGGTCGATCGTGCGGCATGATCAGCAGAGCTCCTCATGGCGCCCTCACGAGCCAGGAACTCTTGAGACGAAGGTCAGTCATCCGGCGTTTCTTGCCTGAGCTCCTCATGGCGCCCTCACGAGCCAGGAACTCTTGAGACGAAGGTCAGTCATCCGACGTTTCTTGCCTGAGCTCCTCATGGCGCCTTCACGAGCCAGGAACTCTTAAAACGAGAAGTCAGTCATCCGACGTTTCTTGTCTGCACTAAGCCGTGACTTACGTGTGGTTTTCACATCAACAAATTGGAACAAAACCCTCTCCTAGAGTTGTCGTAACAAATTCATACAATGCGTTTTTGTTGTGCAGCTTGGACGGTTTATCGCTCACGTTCTCATATATATTGAAGTAGCTTTTTACGACGATGACCCAATGATGTCCTTCAAGCAATTTCGCGAGTCTCACAAAAGTGCGTACCTCATTCTAGGATGTCAATAATTCTCTTTATATTAAGCCGCAGTAATAGAAAAAACGTATCGTATAGGTACAGCGTCCGCCCTGAAGTGTGCATTTAACGAGATTAGGTGAGCTAAAATCTGCCTGATATTAGGCGAATTATCAATATTCTGCAGTGGGGTGTACAATTTTGTACTTACATAGAACCAATGACGCCAGAGAACTACCTGCATTACACTGCGTGGATGTGTAGAATTGCATCTTTATACATTTTATTGGCGCATTTCTTAATCGAAATACGCGCCTTCGAGCGTATTTCGCGCAAATTTTTAGAGTTCTGGACACCCGCCATCATTTATTTTAGCATAAGTGCGACTAAGTCTTATGAAAAGTTCTCTACTACACCACAAGAATGTCATAATCACCTAGTGAGAAACAGCATTTCGTGGGTCGCTAACAGAAATAAGTGCATTGCCCACAACACGCGGTCGAGCGGTAACACAATCGCAAATGCTTGACGGTCACCACATCATATGGCGGGTCTGTGACAACGCATCTTCATCAGGAACTTGCGTTGCGGTGCTCCCTGGAAATTTGGTTGTCTTATTAGCTGTAGCAGCTGTAAGAAAAAGGCGAATTTAATCCAATGAATCCGTGGATTTCTCTGCTTCGTGAAATATTGGAACGGTTGAGGAGATAAACTATAGGATGAACATTCAAATTATTGCGTGCAGCGTTGCGACATGGTGCCTGGGGCTCCTCCATCTCCCAGGATAGGAGTGAAAACTGGAGCAGTCAACGTTCGCGCCATGAACTTTCTTCACGATTGGAGATGTGCGCGTTATAAGTTCTATGATCATGATGATGATGAATATTGAGTTCTTTATTATTCATGTGAGCGAAAGCAATGTCAAATTTTGAACTTTCCTATCATCTGTAGGAGGTCTCCATCCTATGAACCGGAACCTGATGTAAGTACGCTACGGTGTTCTCAAAATCATCAGAAACAAGAATGTGGGTTGAAAGTCGTACATTCTCTTCAACATAAACATAATGGCACTCTTATAGACACACACGTACGTTTATTACCTCATTAAAAAGGAAAAAGGTAGCGAATTACTGGCTAGAAATGTATGAGGTACAAGAACGAAATTAGGTGCGTGACAGAGAAAATTCTTTATCAGGGCTATTTCATCTCAATATTAGTTTCATTCCAATATTCAAGCAAGAGAAATCGATAACCCGAACAGACATTCTAAAAATTACTCGGCCACATGAAAAAATTGTTCTCGTGTAACTGAAACGCAGAGCTTCCCGATGAGCACGATAACGAGAAGATTCTCTCAGTGTAACAGAGGACATTTGTTCAGGAAATGCTAGCCTATTAAGAAACACCCGTCTAGTCTCGCGGCTGGCGTAAAAACTTCACAATGAGGCAGGCTGTTCCAGCCCGACAAGCGCTCCGTTTCTTTCCCCTCGTCGGTCGGTAACGTACGAGTTTGAACGAGTTCTTCTTGTCGAAGTTTTAAGGCAAATTTGAGCGAGTTCAGGTCCCTTCTTTGACAAATTTTGCTCCATTTTATGGCTAGGTTACGGCCAAAGACGACGGATTTAGGGGGCGGTTTTGGGGTAACTTTTTTACGCGTGTTGTCACTCTGAGAAGCGCCGCAAGTCGGCAGCCGTATAACCCCAAACCGGATTAGGGAAACCCGCGGGACGAGATCAGGTCGGGCGGGACCGGAGTCCTGCACTGTGATGTGCAGGAACCGGTCGCGGAAACCGTCCAAATTCCACACTACCGGATTTCGTTTTTATGTTACATACGGCACGCATGTTTTTTTGTTTTCCATCTCTCACGGTGAGAACTGACCATCCCCGAGTGTACTCATTCATCTACAGGCGGTAAAGCTGACTGTAAATCAAAAGCTTTCATTAGAAAAACTGCCTAGCAAGGGGTTAAAATTCTCATTCGAATGACATATAATTTCTCTCGTTACGCTGTTTTATTTTTATCTGTGAGTAAATGCTAAGCGTATTGCATTACATAAGAGATACTGATGCAAAAAATTATTTACAAGTTCTCTAAATCCTCTAAATGTATAACAATAACATCGTTGTTCTTTCGAGCATTTTGGTTATATTACGCTCAAATGAATTCAAGCTCACGTCCGGAACTGGGCCGTTGACTACATCAGTAACAATTTTTCCTCTCAAACGAAAGCTCTCAGAATAAAACTTATGAAATGATTCGCGGCCAGTATTTCAGAATCGGCTGAAGTGCTAGGAAATGGCCAGCAGAAATGCTTCGCAAGGCAACCAGCAAATCGATAAAAACAGGGACTCAGACGGCAGGTAGGAGAGCTGAAAAATTGCGAAGCTTCCTGAGCTGAAACGGAGAAAAAATGCAACAAAGAAGTAGGAAAATGACAGCACAAGAGAGAAAAATGTTCTTACTGAAGACACTCAGGCAGAGATGGAGAAAGAAGGGGCAACTAAGTGGAGAATAAACGCAAATTGCGCAGATACCTGCGATCGATGACCCTGCCGAGCTACTGAAGAGCCGTGGCACCATACGGCTGTACGGGTATACTGCATCAGCAATAAGTTTTCTTATTGCTGAAAAATTTCGAAGCAATAGCTTTATAAATCATTAAAATCTAAATATCTGCAAAGGAAAATTAATCCAAATTTAAATTCACCCCAGAGTCCTTTAAGTTCCAAGGGATATTTTCACAAGTTCTTAAGACCCTTGGTACTCACGTGGGGCCAGGCACCTTAACAATAGATAGTATTTCATACGTAGATGTTGACGATCATAACGTGAAATTTTGGGCCAAACTCAGCGGTGAACCTTGAAATTTTCCTCTCACAACATTCCCGCTATCTTCCAGTATCATCTGTGTGTTCCACAAAGGGCGCCGAATTTAGAACGCCTTCACCACGGGCACGCGTTCCTGAGCTGTGCAGTGCCCCACGACGCTGCCGCCGCGTACGGACACGTGTTCTGAAGACGTCAGACAAAAAAGCCCATGTCCGAGGGAAGTGAGATCGAAACTGTGATAAAAGCAAGCCTTCAAACTTCAAAAAACAAAAGTGCTACCCGATTCAAATTCAGCGGACTTTATGGGGCACCTTAGAGCAGGAGTGTGTGTCTCTGACACCAGCGCTTGTTTTCTTCGGTCGCCTACACCAAACCTCGGTATTTGTTTGTCCTTATTTTCGTATGATTTGGGTTTCGACCGATTTTTCACCGCACTTTTGTAACGAAAAGTTAGATCTACGTTAACTTTCAAAGAAACTTTGCTTAGTTTGCCTATGTTTGGTTTTCATGACCTTTTTTTGTGGAATACGCCCTACAGATACCGAGGTTCCGCTGTAGCTTAACGCTTGCTTTTCTGCATCTACACGCTGGTGTATGCAACACCACACGTCTCTACACACTGGTGTATACAGCACCACACGCCTCTACACGCTGATGCATGTAGAGCCTCACGCTTCTACACACTAGTGTTTGCAGCACAACACACCTCTACACACTGGTGTATACAGCATCACAAGCCTCTTCACGCTGGTTTATGCAGCACTACACACCTCTACACGCTGGTGTACAGGAATAGGGTCTAATTCCAATTGAGCTTTCGTTCCTATAATTACAATACTGAAGTGTCGTGAAGGGCCACTCGGATGACTTCTCCAAAGTCACGCTAAATTTCCGTATCCCACAAATTTAATAATAATTTCTTTTCTTGTACTTTCTTTGCTGGTAGAAAATTTTGCTTGACGGATTCGTGACGCTGTGGGCACGGCACGGGCATATGGTAAGGGTATGTGGCATGTGTATGTGGCATGGGTATGTGGCATAGGTATGTGGCATGGGTATGTGGCATGGGTATGTGGCATGGGTATGTGGCATGGGTATG
>VOMN01116838.1:0-34349 GCA_014899125.1 Orchestia grillus
CAGTGTGTGTTCGTTTGTTCGTTTAACGGTGGCTGCATGTTTCCGTTGAACTGAACCATTTTCTTGTAATTGATCTGTGGTCTAACTGAACGCATGAAGCCTACTCGCGAGAAGAACCTCGTGCTCACGAGAGCCCATGGAAAAAGAGCAGCTCATCTAAAAGTAGGCAGGGAGCCAATGGGAGAGCAGCTCACTTGCAAGTAGTTAGGCTACCTGCAGCAAAGAGCCAATGGGAGAGCAGCTTACCTGCGATCGGTCGGCGAAGTAGGAGTCTCGATAGGCCATGATGGCGCCTCTGTAGCTCTCTGCAAACACCTTCAGCTGCTGCAGCGAGCACAGAATCACCTCGTGGCTCACCATGGGACTGCAGAGGGGCAAATCCAATCATTAGCTAATACTAATTATTATTCATTACAGATGCCAGCGCAATAAAAAACATTTCACTGGTCATTATTGATAATAAAAAATTCTACATGGCTCATTGTTCGATCTACTTTCTTATGACCTAAATTAGACAACAGTGAAGAGAAAAGGCATAAATTTTCTGAGTAATAAACAACAATAACACGAGCAGCGCACATTGTGTTAAAAGAACCTCGTTCAACTCCACACTACGCCAGACTTCCCAGTATTCCACTCATACACGCAGTTAGGAGGGCACGTTGGCCCANCCCACCTGATCGTACTGGCCACATCCCCACCTGATCGTATTGGCGACATCAATGTTCTGCTGGACCATCTGGTGCAGGAGGTGGGGCAGCTCCGTCTTGTAGCAGCCGTCCTTGTCCGTGTCGGGAGGCTGGTCTTTGCGCCACTCCCGGCTCTCCAGCTCCAGCGCCTTGGTCAGCCATGCCTCGTAGTTGCTGCGCACGTTCTGTGAGCGCACTCAATGTTGACACCGTGCACACAATAAGATATTTTACGCATGTCCTCCAAAAGACGAGATCATGTCAGTTTGAAGCTCCCTGTACACATGAAATGTGATCTAGCGGGAGCCAAGAACCGGGATCATTTTCTATGGCCTACAGTGGATGGCGAACCAATGCACAAGGTGTGCTCCCACACAGGATCCCTTGAGGATGAAAACAGCAAGTTGAGAATGAAGGGGAAGAAAAGTCAAAGTAGAGATAGCAAAGAATGTGTGAAAATTGAAACGAGTAAAATGGTACGAAAGACAGAAGTCCCAAAAGCCTAGCTAAAGCTGAGTGAACTTAACAGTGTTTTCATAGCATAAGATAGACAAACCTAACTAACCTAATCATATTGCCTATAGTCTATCCTTTGGCCCCCTTAGGGGAAACTTACTGTCGAAGTCAAGACCATCAAGCCAAGACTCCCTCACGACGCCAAGACCATCAAGCCAAAACTCTCTCACGACGCCAAGACCATCAAGCCAAGACTCCCTCACGACGCCAAGACTGTCAAGCCAAAACTCTCTCACGACGCCAAGACTATCAAACCAATACTCCCTCACGACGCCAAGACTGTCAAGCCAAAACTCCCTCACGACACCAAGACTATCAAGCCAAGACTCCCTCATGGACCCCAGAACCCACGACTCACATTCAAGTACTTCTTGACGAGGCCCTCCAACACCTTCTGCTCGAGGAGGGGGGGCAGGGCGGCAACGTTGAGGCCCAGCGAGGGGTGCCCCATCAGCTCAGGCCCCAGGTACGTGTTGAGGACCCACGCGAGCAGCGTCACAAACTCGTTGTCTTCCAGCCCGCTCTCCACCGTTTCCAGCAGCTGCACACACACGCACGAGTTTATTCACTCGCTTGGCTTTCTTTCGGGCGTTTGTTCTGCACGCACAGCATTGTGGTAAGCAACACAAAGTTATTCCTTGGTAGCTTTTTATACTGGGATCTACAGCATCTTGGCTGGTGGCTAATTTTGCCTTGCATCTTAAATGTTAGGGGACTGATCCTACAAAAATGATAAATTTCTAATGCGCTTCAAAGTTTTCGTAGCGTATCACCATTGTCTGCTCCTTGCAGTAGCCCACAAATAGAATTTGATCATTGATATGATTAGCCAGTAGCGTCGTGGCACATGTGAGAAGCCTCATCACAGTAGCAACAGACCAATAGGAAGGCAGGTCTCACGTGATTGGCCAGGGCGTTGTGGTACATGGCAATGAAGGTGTTCACGATGTCGTAGTGAGGAGGGAAGCACGGTACACAGAGACCCTTCACAACGCGCAGGTCTTCCAGCACCAACAGCCGTATGACCTGCAAAAACGACATTTATTTAACATTTATTTAACACAGTACACACAAATGCTAACGTTATGGTTAGCTCTATTCTCCTCGTCTCCCTCTAATTCCTATTCCCCTGTTCCTTGACTTGTCCTGCCCCCTGTTCCACGTCTAATCATGTGCCTGTGCGTGACTGGTGTCTGACGGCGTGTGACTCGGGTACAAGCCCAGAATGGGGTAATTGGCTTGTTTTCGTTGTCCTATTCTATTCTATTCTGCCCTACTCTATTCTATGCTGAAGCTGTTGAAGAATTATAAATACATCAGCACAGCTGATAGTGGAAGTACGTATGATCAGAGAATTTTTTACACTCGTACAAAACATTCATCCTTCATAATAAAAATATGATACATTGAGATTAAATACAAAGACGGGAAGAGTCGAAAATAAGAGCCTATTATACACATTTCATTCACTAAGCTAATTAGTCAAAAGAATGAGATAATAGGGTTATAAAAATTTCCAGCATCATTAAAAGCGATTCTCAAAGGCAATTAGACCAGTTTTTGTGTCCTGCTTCGGACGACTTGAGTACACAAATCAAACGCGGGAACTAGACCTGAGCTAAAACTAAAGCGAGAAACCTGTGAAGTACAACATCTTAATTAAGGCCCCACTCGAGCCCTCTTCTTCTGCAGCATAAACTTTTTATTATTATTATTTTCGCCTGAACAAACACCAGTCTTTCGGTGCGGGCTGCGATGACCTAGCTATGTCTTCTCAATAATAAATTCGTGTATATAGAAATGATCATTTTTAACTTTTGTTCGTTCTATTTCCAGTGAAATTGATTCTTGAATAATTATTTCAAACATTTACTGAAACATGGAGGTTTTCATGGACTGCTGCCTGCAATAGCACTGTGCTGTACAGGGTTGACCAGTCAGCGGTCACTGTCGACATGTGTGGACGCCGTGGTTGTTGCATTCACACGGTCACTACTACGGACCATACGGACGATCAACAACAACTACACGGACAGTGTGAATGTACTACCACCACCACAAGGGCAGAGACAGCTACCGGTTAACACCTTTAGATTCCGACAAGAGGTTAGCTTTCGTCGCTGAAGAAGCGAAGTCTGATGCAGATATTTATACATTAAAAAGAACAGTAACAGATGATAATTTCCAAAAAAATGGTACACGAACAAACTATCTCTCGGTTTCTACGGCCCCATGCCGTCACAATTAAAGTACAACAGCATTTTTTCTTTCTTAGTGGCACGCTGTACGCTGCTCCAAAGCCCGAAAGAGTTTAAACCTTAACTGTCTACATCGACTTCAAAATCCCCATTGCTAAAAATGTGGCTAGTCTTTCATAAAAAGCCAAGTGCAGTTTTATTGCACACACACACACAAGACAGTAGCTAGTTTTCGCAGTAAGGTAAATTCAACTTTCTTGCACATACACAAAGAGCAGCAGCTAGTGTCTGGAGGACGCTAGACGCAGCCTTATCACCAAAACACATTGGTCATTATAGGGTTGCGGCACACCTCGAGGTGGCGTATGAGCCAGCTCTTGTTGGTGTCCCTGTCCTCGAACTGGTTGGCCTCGATCCTGACGATGACGGAGTTCTCCAGCACGCTCATGGCCTTCTCCCTCCACTTCTTAGGGCGGCCCTCCGGCAGGAACCCGCTGCTCTTCTCGCGCTGCACGCCAGACATAAGCATGCAGGAGGTCCGTGAAATATTAAGACACTAGTACACGCGCCACGTCAAAAGTGGCAGGAGAAATTCTGTCAAGTTCTTCAGATGTCCACTTATTAACGGCATATATCACACATGAAATGTTTTCGGTATGAATAATAGAGTACCAGACGCACCCACCTGGAGGGCGTACATGTCTGCCCGCTGCTCACGCTCGACGATGCGCAGCGCGGTGACCAACTGCGCGGGCTCCTTGCGCACAGTGTTGAGGGCGCGCTGCAGCACCACCCACACCTGCTTGCCTGCGGGACACACGGCGTCAACACCAACACACATCGGCGCGTCTAACTTTTAAGGCGCAGCATCTATAATTATCTTCAATTTCGCCCACCCATGTAGTCTTATTATTTCATAAGAATATCATCAGGCTCGCACATAGTCGTCAACACCACCACGCATCGTTGCGTTTAACTTTCGACGCAGTATCTATAATTATCTTCAATTTCGCCCACCCTTGTAGTCTTATTATTTCCTAAGAATATCACCAGGCTCACACATTGTCGTCACCAGCACCATATATGGAATAGCTGTGATGTTTATAATTATCTACGGTGCGATTTACAAATTGGAACACAACCGCTCTGCTCGATTTCCGACAAACGTCATTTCGCGTAAGATTCAATTCTGAAATACGAGGTATGTAAATGAAGTCGATATTTCCAAATTGTATAATTCAATTGAAATTACAATTCCACATTACCCCTTTCTGAGTAGTTAAAATTGAAAATACCCTAACCAATGCCTGACCGAATTAAGTACAGTAGAGGTAGAGTACAATGAAAAAAACTCAACTAGTAAAGGCTTTTGCTCTAGATCACCCAGAAAGACTTTGTTATCAAAACTTAGACATGCGGAAGATTTCGTAAGCAGCTATAAAAATGGGCCAAACGAATTACGAAACGAAGCCATTCGGTGGTCAGGTGAGACAAAAGTTGAGCTCGTCTCACCAAGAGACGCTGCCAACTCGAGCCCCAGCGTTTGGAGCAATGCAGGCGCAGCCTACATGGCCAAAAGTATCGACCCCACTAGTAAGTTCGGAGGCGGAAGTGCGATGATGTAGGCTGTTTTTTGCCTAATGGGAATGGTGGTGGAGAAATGAATATCATTGAGGGCAGCGTGAATGCATAAAAATATACAAAATCTATCCAAGACTCTCTTGAAGAGTGGGAGATCACTGAAGCGCGACTGGAAATTTGTATTGCAACATGACAATGCCCCCACAAAACGTAGTCAAACTACGACATAGGTTTCAGGATCAAGGAATTGATGTCTTGGAATGACCCCACGTCAGTCCTAACATCTCAACCTAGCTGAAAATTTGCGAAAACCGAAGAAGTAACGAGCCAATGAAAGATGTCCGGTGAGCATTGAAGAACCAATACAGATTCAAGAAGAAAGTGACCAAAAATTACAGTAAGTTAATGCAAACAGCTTGTTGGCCTCTATAGAAACAGACATGAGCCTCTAAACATAACGAAGGTATCGCCACTAAAGATCCAAATAATGAGTTGAATATTTTTTGCATAAAATGGCTAATTCTTTTCCCTATTTCAAATTTGTTTTAAATGGTAATTTTCAAATTTCTTTTGCACTCATATACAGAACGTTAATCGAGACAAATGCACAGAATTCCGCCTGAAGAGTGGGAGAGATTATCTACACATAAAGGGTAAAATACGCTTGCTACCCATGATACAAGCACGCAAACTGACACCACAATTACGGTTTGAGTAGCGACATTTCCGCCTTGCCACAAACCACCACCTGAACGGGTAGTAGTGAGGTCCAATTACACTCCTTGGGGTTGTCACAGCCCCAACATCTACTTTCACTGGGTGTTGTCACAAGCCCATCTATGTTCCCCAGGGGCTGCCACAACCCCGACATCTACATTCCCTAGAAGTTGTCACGACCCCACCACACATACCCAGGTCTACGGAGAGCTTGTTGACGTCTGCAAAATACTCGGTAAGCATCTTGGTGTCGTTGGGGTTCTGGTGAGGCAACTTGTGCAGCTCGAACAGCAGGTCATCCCGGCTGTTCTCCAAGTCCATGAGGCACTGCAAAAGAAAAAGATAAAATTCCTCTCTACGTCGCATGTTGTACTTGGGTTCAGACATTTGCAACATTTATTCAACATAAGTAATTCTTATTTGATACATTACTTATCAAATAAGAAATGACAAAAAATTACATTAACTCGGAAGAAAGCCTGCACGTAGGCCTTAATTATCTACTTAGCTTCCAGGACAACCCATGTAGAGAAAGAAGGAGATATTTAACTCGAGGTGCACTGTTGTATAAAAAACGATCAAATTCATGGTGAGACGTACACACTCATTCTTCCGTTCGTACATTCAAGTCAAAGCATTTGTACGTTAATGAAAAGACTGCAGTGAAAATAGTTACCAACTCAAAATGACGGGTGGAGTTCACTAATAACATATGTATTAGTTAAAATCAGGCATAACTTCGGACGGTGTTCACTTAACACACAGCGAGGCTAGTTATAAACAAGAGAAGGTTGTACAGCACTTTCTCAAAACCTAGACAACCAGAAAACATTAGCCTAACATTCCACCTACTTTCTTAACAACTGAACGCTAGGTGCACTCTCTAACTTCGAAGGAAATTAAATTTAAAAACTATGAATACCATCATGCGCATGGTGTCACCTTATCGACCCAAACCTGTTACTCCCATCGTCGATCCTTTCTTTAAAATTCACCCTCTATTTCCAAGTAAATTCCAAAATATACACCTTACAAGTACGTGAAGAGGAAATATATCTGATAAACATTCACAGATGCGTTACAGCAAGACTATTTATAAGCATTACAAAGACACACAAACACACACACACGCACACACACCTGGTGGGCGTAGAGCAAGTTATTGTCTGCGATGAGCTTCTGGGTCTTCTCGATGCTCTCAGGGACGGTGAAGATGTGCTTGAGGTTCTCTGTGGCGGCCAGGTACTGGGAGTAGCGCACATACTCCTCTCTCAGGTCACTCATTGTCTCCCCCAACCCTCCCACTCCCGATAGAAGTTTCTCAACCTCTGTTTGCCTGGCCATGAAATAAAAACAAAAATGACGCAAAAAATTTACATTTACTAAGAACAGACAAAATCAAGCGTTGGAAGTCGTTTTTTTTATAAGATCAGGAAAGGAAAAGTAGGGATAACTCATGCATGCATTCACTGTACTGTCTATTTTTATTTTCTGAATAAACTAAATGTTATATTACATTATATGTAACTTAGTATTGAGTACACTATAAACCATAAGCAAAGAGAAACCATAACTACATGCAAGACACAAGCACAAATTGCGTGAACGGATTTGTCAAATTTTACTTGGTAGTCTTATGCTGTGTGAAGCTGATTTTATACCACTGTATTCAAGCATTTACTCAAACTGCAGGCTGGGAATCGAAAACAAATGGTCTGAAAACCTATTTCCACTGTGAAATCCACCCATATGCAGAGTAACAGAGTAGTGAGGAGTCAGGTTTAATGCAACATAGTTTATGCATTAAACTATTTTGCTTATATTAAAATTTTCAAAAAATTAGCTCATAAATAGGCAGATATTATTATCAAGAGTTGATTGCGGGTCTTTTTGCCTCTAAATGGGCAACCAGCCTCCCTCCTCCTGATTCACTAGGTTCAAAAAATATGAACCCTTTGGATAGGGCTGAACTGCTCAAGTTACCCCTGGTCGGCAGTTTCTGGTAGAGTCCGAGTTAGTAACCTCAACACACTAAGCGTTGGACCCTGACCTCCCTCCCTACTCCCAAACCCTACACATATGAAGGCTGTGCTTCACAGTAGAGATATGCCATGGCACATCATATCAAGCCAGCTCCTAAATTGAAACTAAGTTATGAAAACGTTAACTGATTTTTAAACAGATGTACAATTCACAGTGAATGAAATAACCTGGTAAAATTAATATTGATTTCAGTTAAATTGCTTCATTTCAAAGCCAAAGTGAAAAACAGAAGAATGTCCATTTCTCTTAGACGTCGTGATTGCAGTACCTAATAATTTTAGCTAAATTTTAAAATTCCAAAAACCAACTGGAACCTAGGTCCAGTGCCAACTTCTGCATGACGTTGTGATTGGTGTACCTATTAATTCTAACCAAATTATGAAATCCCAAAAGCCAACTGGAAGCTAGGTAGGTCAAGTGCCCACTTTTGTAAAGTGGACGCTAGGTAGGTCAAGTGCCCACTTTTGTAAAGTGGAAGCTAGGTAGGTCAAGTGCCCACTTTTGTTTGACATCATGGAGGTCCTCGAGGGCGGTCTGCAGCTGCGTGAGGCCAGTCCTCACACCGTCCAGCTGGCTCTGCATCGCTGTTTTCAGCATTGCCTCCACAGAAGCCTGCAAATAGCATTCCCATTGACCTACATCTTCAATGTAAAACAGGGAAATATTCCAACCCATCAGTGAACATGGAATGCAATTTTAATCATGGAGCAAAAATCTAACAAATTGGGAATCTTGGCCAGCAATTTTAATCATAGGGCAAAAATCTGACGAATGAAGAATTTTAGCTTGCAATTTCAATCATAGAGAAAAATCTACCCAATAAGTGATCTTGGCCAGGGATTTTAATCATGGGGTGAAAATCTAACAAATTAAGAATATTGGCCAGCAATTTTAATCATGGGGTGAAAATCTGACAAATTAAGAATATTGGCCAGCAAATTTAATCATGAGGTGAAAATCTAACAAATTAAGAATATTGGCGAGCAAATTTAATCATGGGGTGAAAATCTAACAAATTAAGAATATTGGCGAGCAATTTTAACCATGGGGTGAAAATCTAACTAATTGAGAAGAGATCTCAGTAAAAATAGCAAGAGCCTCAGATGAAACTAGCATGGACATCACATGCTTCATTCTACTTGAGTGAGAGGGTAAAATTGCTAATTGGAATTAAAAAGGGGAATTTGATATTTTACTCCTCAAATAAGGAACAAGAGGGCTTCAAAAGTATACAAGTATCCCTGCATACTACAGCTAAACAACTGCAAGTTAATCCTTTGTTGCTGAACAAGCAAAGTCAGATATACAAATTAACATACTTAACAAAATAGAGGTTTTAATTTTCAAACAGTGGGACCTAGAAAAACTATTTTCATGTTATTATAGCCCTATGCTTGTATAATTGAAATACTACAGCATTTGTGTTGATGGTACACTAGATCTATCACTGCACTTGAAAGGATTTCAGCTCATGCCTAACACCTATGAGAAGCCCTTCACCAAGGTGAAGCACTTCATCCATGGCCTGACTTGTCTGAGATTTGGGCAAGGACCCAAGGTACTTGGGTCACCAATTCAGTTTGAATAGGTAGCGGAACACCCACCAAAGACCAACGCAAAACCGACAAAATTTGAAATACTTTGTCCAAAACTGGCACTTAGAGTCATCTTTTCATGATGTGGGCTTGCACCATGTCTTTCATCCTATCATTAAGTATTCATTACAACTGTAGTTCTTTGTTCTTCAGTCTGAAATTTTACTCTACTTATTCTGACAGGCCTTAATGAATCAAATTCCATCAAAATATAAAATTAAGGTCTAACTAAAAATAAATGACTCTTAGCTGATTTTTACCTCAGCACTTCAATGTTTCAAATCCAAAGCCTGGTATTCCTTTTTAAGAAATGAACATAACAACAACTGAGGAGCACATTTGCCAAGGAAATCTTGTTAGTAACATTAAATGCGCTTACACAGTCAAAGCCTGAGAAATTAAAACAGAACCTTTTTCCGCGTAGTTCTCCTCCTGTACAGGTCGACTTTGTGAAGCTGGTCCGGCCTCTGCAACATGTTGGCTACAAAGATTTTGGCTTGCTGTATGGCACATTTTTCTGCAGCCTCCACCTCACTGTTGGCAGAGTTGGCATCTTTAACTGCCTCTCCTGATCCCCCAGCAACACTGCCTGTAGGGGATGAATCAATGAAAGTTTCAGCAAAATATTTTTGGCTGATGACACCAAATAACTTCTCATGAATTAAATATTACCAATTTGAACTGCACAGTGTATATTCAATCTAGAAAATCAATATTACACTATTGGTTTCACTAGAATTACAGTACATTTCAATCCAGCAGCACTCCCATTTACTATCAATTCCTAAAATTATATCCTGGCTGTGGATTTATAATTAATTCTAATAACCTGGAATACTTACAACAAAATCATCATAATGACGTGGCTTTGCAATGCTATGGTATGTCCTAGCATGAGCCTCTTTATCAAGAGATTAGCATTGCACAGCAAGATGTACATTAATGCAGAAAAAGAGGCTGATCAGTTCTTCTGCATGTGAGCTCTTATCATCTACATGTCAAAAGGCTCACTTGCACCTAGCTACGTGCATCTTATGGAAAATGTACACAAGAGATGAACTCAAGATAAAATGTAGGGAAAGCAAAACCTTACCAAGAAAGTTACACACTAAAATCAACTTTCCTGCATGTAAATAAACCAAATGTTTTGAGTCATAAGACTCATCAGTAAAAACTGGTAGACAGAACAGTGGAAATTTTCACTGTTTCTTTTATCACATTTTACTGATGAATACTACTGATGCAGTCAAGTGATTTGAAAAGTGATTTCTTTCTTTTACATGTAGGAAAGTTAGTACCCATAGACTACAGAGATCTATGCTCCAGGAATGTTCCTGCACAGTATTCCCTGTGCATAGAAACAGCAAATTAAAAATAAAAAGCAAGAAAAGACAAAAAAGAGATAAAAAGAAGGGATGAAAACCAAGAGAAGCAATATGAGCAAAAAGATAGAAGTCCTGATGGCCTATCTTGAGAAAAGGTAAAAAAACATATTCTACCCTTAACAAAAATTAAAATACATAGAACTAGAAGTTTCCAGTTTACTGTTGAGTTTAAGTTCATGGTAGACTAGACAGAATATCAGATTTTATAATTTCATAGAACTATGACTTAGATGTGCAAAGTAGCTACAAAGATAAATAACATAAGAAATTTCACAAACTAAAGGTATTCTTACCAGCAACTTTTGCTGCTTCTCCAAGCACAGCAATCAGGCCTCCACTGTCCATGTCATAGAATTGAATACAAATTAAAGTTTAAATATTTCATTGACACCTTATGTAAGACAAAACCAAAACTGCTAAAAGAACAGGCTCAAGTCAATTCTACTTTCTGAATGTTGCTTCATGAACAATAATGGCTTTGTATCCTTGTGGTATACTTGTACCAGTTTCCTGCACAGCTTTTAGAAAAGACAAACTTCATTTTAAAAAAGTAAAAAAATTTGAATCTGCTCCTAAAAGGGCTTACATTCTTTTTCTTTTCTCTTATGTTTCAGTCTTCAATGCTTTAAGGGATTGTAAAATCTATATGCACCTACCACAAGCAAAATTTCATACACTTGAATATGTCCAGATTAGGTAAATAATTCTCATTAAAGATAAATTTAGCAAGAGTAATTACAATTTAAAAAACATTAGTAAGAACTTTGAGAAAAGCCTACCCTACACAAGGGTATGATCTAAACAACCATTTCCAAGGAACAACCTACTATTGAACTGTCTGAACCTATTTTTATACATTTGAGTGATTTGACAGCTAACTGCTCTTTTTCTGTGTTGACCCTAAGGATCAGAGACTCAACAGAGTGCCTGTGGTTCTATGTTGAACAGCCCAATCTGAGACCTTATAGGAACAGCTTCCTGTTATCAGATTCTAAAATGCATGGGTCTTTATACTAAGTGTAAAAGAGATCTCATGATTAATAAGTGCTAAAGCATGTTAAGTTAATGAACTGAATATTGAATTAGCTTCAAAAATTTAGAATATGTAGTGACTGAGCCTAACGGATAATTCTTTCTATAACCTTGGCTACACATCATAATAAGGTAATTGTTCTATGAGGAGTAGAAAAGATTGTTTTTTTATTGTTTTCCCAAATGGGCCACCTAATACCTCTGTTCTATGAATTTAAAGCAGGACCTGTACAGTAGCTCATTTTATATAAGTAAAGAACACATTACACCAGCTTCAAAGGTAAATTAGAAATGAATAGAACCTTTATATATTCCAACACATTTTACTGTTGGGTTTTAAATGCACCACAACTACTAATGGGGAGGGGGTGTAAAAATTGTATGGTTTAAACTTCCTTTTTCAAGGAAAATACTCCCCAGTCACGTGAAAAGCCTCACCTGAGCCAAGGCTTGAACCCTGTTCCTTTTGGCTGTGAGGCAATCACACTAACCACTGCACCATAGAGCCCTTAGGTAAATGATTGCATCACATTTAGGAGCAGTGGACTTCAAATTGGCCAGACTATTCATTAATTTAGTAATACTTATTCTATGATAAAATTTAGCTACAATGACATCTGTTTCAGAGAGTTTAAAACTAGTGTTTTTAACTTGGTTTGCAAAATTATCTCCAGCAGTTACAGAATGTAGATAGAAATGCTCCAAGAGTATCAAGGTTCTTTTCATCCTGGTGAGTGTCACATTATCCACTAGAATTGTACTAGCCTGAGATGTTCCACCATCTATGAAGTCAATAGCATACCATACATTGGCAGTTGTGGTAGTCACATTCAATAAACTAACTTATTGTTTTCAGCAATCTTCTTGCTTTCTTTTAAATAGGCTTTTAGCATTAGCTGCACACCTGCAACAGATCTACACATATATCATCTAGAAAATTATTTTCTGACTTATTTATATTTATTTATATTTATATCAACATCAACACAGCAGTTTTTCAATGTAATGTCATTCACCTTTAGAAAAAATAAAAAATCAATAAAATAAATAGAGCCCAATATAAGAAAAACAAATAAAAATACATAAAACCTAAAAAATTAAATTTATTTAGTAAGTGGCTAACAATTTAGTTGAGTTTGAAACAATATACATTCTCGACAAAATGTACATTTAATAAGGGTAAAGAAGCCTAGGCTTCGTTTGCATAAGCAGGAGAAAGCCAGCTGCTTCTGCCAACGCAATGAATCAAGTGAATAGAACATAAGCAGCTGTTCATTCCCTTTGACAGCAATTAACTGACAGACTCAAAAGTCAATTGTCAGAACCACAGATCTGTGTCGAAACTCAGAAGTCCATACTCACATGCATATCGAAACCCTCCCACTCCGAATTCCGTCATCACATCAGCCGTGATCATGAGTAAATATGAGCTGAGTTCCGTTTCCGGTCACGACGTTGGCTACCAGCCTAATTAAAATACCGCTTGCAATCTCAGAAAAATTACACTTTACATTATGAATCAGGATATGTAGTTTTTCTTATAAGCCTTTTTCAGAAAGGCTGCCTATATTGTACTTTAATGTTTCCAATAATATGGTTAGAACACAAATTTTTTAAAAATATAATTACTTCAGTTGATAATTGACAGCAGCCACGAATCACAAAAGTAATATTCATCTTAGTGACAACAATCACATATTTCATATATTTCATAACATAAAACTTAGAATTTTGTATCAATTGATGTTGCTCGCCAAATGACCCCACGTTCCATCTAACCCCATGCTCGATCCATTTCGTCCAAACAGCAAGGAGCTTTGGGAGCTGCTAATTAGAATGCAACTGACAAATTAATACCATGGCTTTTTGAGTTTTGTTTCTTTGAGTTTGATAACAAATCTTTTCATTCCTTTATTGAGTGTTATTAAATCCCACCTCACTGTTACTATTCGATTTGTTGAAATGCTTGAGCCGGGATTCGAACCCTGAACGTCTCGGCTGCGAGGCCATCACGGTAACCAATACGCTATGGACAAGAGCAGAGACAAGAGCTAAACAGTACGCCATGGACAAGAGCTTAGGTTACCACAAATATTTCAAATTTCATAAGAGAAATACCTCTATTAGATTCCTGTATTTAGCATTTTGTGTTGAGTTATTAAGAGCGCTACATGGTGCACTGGTACCGTGTTCTGCTCACACCTGGGAGGTAAGAAGCAAGGGTCTCATTCCATGTTGAGCAAACGAATTGTTACGGAGTCACAGAGTGCTTCACGTAGATAAAGAAGCTTAAATCTCACGTTCATCACATCACTCATGAGTCAGTAGTTATAAGACATTGAAGTGTCACCGATACCCTATATGTCAACTGTGTTGGAATGAGTAAAGTTTATTTACTTCACACGTTAGTCAAAAAGTCGCACGCTAAAAGTAGAAAAAAAGAATCGTTTGTTCTAAAATTAGTCGTATGTTAAGTATGGTTTATATCAGATCTTCAATCAATAAAACTACAACCTCAATAATACGTGTAGAAGTCACATTGAGACGTCCAGTTGTGATTCTTAATTGACTAGCCTTTCTTTGAGCCCGTAGTGGCAATTAGCCCGTTGGCTTAACTATTAACTTAAACCATCATATGGTTCTTTGTTTATTCTTGATGAAATTTCAGGGAATTACAGATGGCAGCTAAAAAAACAGGGAGCTGTAAAGTGCGAGCACAATTAAATCACATGGAACGTGTTATTTAACTCCAAACTGCACTGCACTGTAGGGCTCCATGAAAGTATTGTGTGTATATGAAAGATTTGTGTGAATCATATTGCTTGGATAAAATCTGTAGAGTTTACACAGAGCATTATTTTAGTGAAACTTTCTGCATATTTTCGTGTTGTGGTGTTGCACTAAACTTAATGAAATTCTTAGGTGCCTCTCAGGTATGTATATATGCGTGCAGATGTCTTAGAAATGGTCTGAGAAAGTTTTTATTTTTTGTACGTGATATATTTGTAAGTTTTGTGCGATGTTCTTATTTTAAACAGAGTTGAGTCTTTTTCCTAGAACGATTAGAAATTTACGTGCATTGCCATTCTCGTCCAATGAATTGCAGGGTATGTCTCTCTTGTTCAACGATTTCTGGACTTGTTCCATACGTAGCCTCATCATTCTGCCTAATGCCGCAACTTGGTGTTGACATTCAACATAATCCTACAGTATGAGTTCAATCGGAACTGGGGTGAGTTAACCAAATGTTTATATTAAAATATTTTCTTGTGATGTTTAGGAACTCAAATTTGTTCAAGGTTTTGTGAATGAATTTGCGTTAATTTTCGCCTTTTTCGACATGCATTTCTGCTTAAATTAACATGCTCAAATTTTGAGCGAGTATACTAGCTAGTCAGTAGAGCTTAGGAGGGGTGTCATCAATGTAGTAAAATACTACCGGTAATTCCGTGGAAAGTACATGTTTTGGTTCAAATTTACTTTGCTGTAGCTAACTGCACAGCACATTCTATTCTTTGTACAACCTTCCTTTGGTGCCATTGGATATAATTGATTTCTGAGTTGCAAAATTTTAGGAACCTATTTTTAAAAGGATTAAAAACAGAGAAAATGTTATGTTAAAATATATTGAGACCATTCTTATACCAATATAATTTATTTAAACTGAACAAAAATTTTGACTACATTTTTATGTCTACTACTGGTATAAATAAATAACTTTGTTTATTGATTATTGGTAAAAGATAGCTTGCATGCAACAGTAATCTTGCCAAAATAGAGCCCAAACCACTGTAATATTTCCATCTAAATGTATTTGAAATAAATTGTTAAAATATCTTTGCAGATAACATGTTCTATGCTCCCAAATTTTTTGGAACTAAATCTGTGCAACCCTGAAAAAAATGCCATTACAAGGAGGCTAAAATGAAGACTTTACTATTAATAGAATCCTCTGTGTAGTAGGCCATTTAAAAAAAATTAACCCCAAACCTTACTTGAAGAAG
Organism: Orchestia grillus; assembly: GCA_014899125.1. NCBI lineage: Eukaryota > Metazoa > Arthropoda > Malacostraca > Amphipoda > Talitridae > Orchestia > Orchestia grillus. Next base: position 15,761 of record VOMN01116838.1, read on the forward strand.
CTAAGATATTTAAAAGTGTAACACTGTACTGTTTGTTATTCAAGACTAAATAATTCTTTGTTCATAAATGGCTTTACAAAAAATAAGCTGGTAAATTCACAGATAACAACTGACAGCCAATTTGGCTTAAAAGTTCCCAACAAAAACTTTATCTCTCATTTGTGATGCTTGCAATATTTTCTCATGGTATTTTATTCTAAATGTAATTCAAACTTTATGAACCAGTTCATATTATTTTTTAGCTATATATGATAATGTAAACCCATAATTAGATCAATTTTGCAAACTCAGAAAATAATATTTTCTCCTCTACCTGTTCTTTTATTCATGTAATAATTCTCATTTTTATCAGTTATTCCTTAATTTCAGTTTGACAGTGTAGCCAAGTATTGATAAGTTTGGTCAAAGTGAAAAAAAATTTTGTTTCTGTTTGCATGAAAATACACAAGCATATAGAGTGCAAAATCTTAGATAATTAACTAATGAAACCCAATTGATGCTTCAACTTTTTACCCCATTTATTAGGTCATATCTATTTTGCATATCTGTTGCTATAGTGGAAAAGCTTTCATGTTAATAAATATTAGACTTACTGGCCATCATGCTTTACATTAATAGACATATTGCATAGTACTCATGGAAATTTCTAATTGCTTTGTTCTCTTCCAGTATGACCTCTCCGCCTCCCAATTCTCTCCAGACGGAAGAGTATTCCAGGTAGAATATGCCCAGAAGGCAGTGGAAAACAGTGGGTACGTGGAAAAAATTTTTTATGTGTAAGCTTTGTGATGAATTATGTGTATATGTACATATTGCTACAGTTGAAATTAAAGGTGCATTTTTTTTTATATAGGAAGTTTTTGTTTTCAATTTTTCATTGGCCTTTTTTTGTATTAGCTCATGTTTTTTAGTATTATGAAATGTAAGGACATATCCTTAATATTTTTATGAAACAAATTGCTGTACATTTTTCTTTTTTGTTCTTCCTTCTTGTTCAAGTATTATATTACTCTCTTATTTCAAATTGATTTCTATTTTCACACCTTATTTTTATTCCTATCATTTCTTCCCCTTCATCATTAACTTGCTGTTTTTATGTGTGGGACCCTGTGTGGGAACATACCTTGTGTATATAGATTCCCTATTCTCTATATATAGTCCATACTAAATGGTCCCTTCTCTTTACTTTGGATCACATTTCATGTTGATAGGAAGCTTTCAATTAACCAATAATATAATTTTAAGCTTTTGTGTTTTAGTTAACATAAGCTTAGAATTCATCATTATCAACAGTCTCTTTTGACAATTTTCATTTGTGTGAGAGCAACAATAAATACCATGGGTATTTATTCCCCATAAATATTAAGTTCTCTTCCATACATGATTTAATTTTCTAAACTCTAAAGCTTGTATTGATTTTACAACTTGAAGCTCTAGTGCTTAACTAATCCCGGAACTGTAATTATTTTCTTGTGCGCAGGACAGCTGTGGGCCTGGTCTGCAAAGATGGTGTTGTTCTTGCAGTGGAGAAAATAGTCACTTCAAAGCTCTACGAGCCTGGAACTAACAAGAGGCTCTTCACAGTGGACACACATGTTGGCTTGGTGAGTTAGGCTCATTTTTGTGTCAACAGATGATGCATTCCTGCCTGTGGGTGGGAATACATTCCTAAGAAAGAGGAAAACTCTCCAAGTTATAAATTCTTGCCTTGTTGCAAAATTTCTGGCATTATCTTCTCACACGTTGAGGCAGTGGTAATGCTAATGATGTTCTGATTTCTGATTAAGGAGTTGTAAGAAAAGTCTAGAAGCATATTTACATCCATAAATATAATTTTCAGTTTAAAATTTGCCTTTTACTAAATGGTGAGATTTTAAAACTTTACAACTATTATGCCATTAAAAAATAACCATGCAGTCTATCCGAAAGTCACAAGCTTAAATTCCGGTGAACTGTTAGTGTCATTTTCTACCAAAATTTTGAGTGATTGTTGTCCTGACTTGATTTGAAGTAGTATGTAATGAACATTCCTGTTATGTAGATAACATTTTGTCACATATCTTATTGGCTTCCAAGCTTATTCATTTTGTGCCATGGAAATCTAGTTCAGAGAAGGACTGTTCCAATAAATATCAGACAGTCGCGTTGTGTGTACATAGCTTCAGTTTTTTTCCAATTGGTGTTCAGTGGAGTGCTTTTTTGTGTAACTTGCTTTTCATTTCTCCGACTGTGCATTTCAGGCATGCGCAGGTCTGCTAGCCGACGCCCGAGCCATCGTGGACGTAGCACGCAACGAGGCCGCCAACTACCGCTCTGAGTACAGCACGCCCATGCCCGTGAAGGTGCGTCTGCTTTGTGCTCTTCGCCTGTACACCAAAACCAACAAGAAGAACACAAATAATATTTATTTATTCCAGCAGAGTTTACGTGCATTGAGTTTTCTATGCCTTGTAATTACTGGCGTGTGGGGGATTTGAGAATCATGGGGTGTGACCATTAACCCATCAAATTCTTTTTATGATAAAGCTGCATTTAGCTTCTACGAAAAAAACAGGTGCAATCCTATGTAAGTTAGCAATAACATTGCATGTTGCTTATTAAAAAAAACGAGCAGCATCCTCATGAAAACGGATTTTGAAATCTTTGTGAACGGCATAGGGTTAAGCTTCCGTTTCCGAGGGAATCACTCTTTCTCTCTACGAAAATCTGTCTGGGTAGCCGGGAGTCGAACCTTGGCCTTCTTACTGCAGAAGCCATCGCATAACCACTCTGCCTTGAAACCCTGGAAACTTGTGCATCTCTTGGGTTGAATGACAGCCTGGATTCTAACTCGAACTGAATGTTTTGAAAACATTCTTGAAATCCCAGTTAGTGGAATGTCACGTTTCAAGCTCATTTTGAGAACGCGGCTTTGAAACTCGCGCTTTAGCCAATGAACTGTTGATATTGAAACGCCAAACTTATGTGTTTATATTTTACCTAATTGTTTTGATTGTAATTTGTACTCTTTCTTCTTGCATTTTGTGTGTGTTAGCATCTAGGACCATGAAATACAGAAATGAAAAAGCCACATAGATTATATGTGAAGCGTTATAGTATAATTGCTCATCAATCTATATAATACTAAAACTGGTCGTCTTGCTTGCTTGAAACCGTGCACACGTTTATCTGTCGGATCTGAGATATTCGAAATTTATACTCTTCGTTTAATCCTGTATTGTAGATACCGACTTAAGTGCATAGGATATATTTCTGGATACGGTTTGATTTTGATGAATATTATTTGACCCAACGGGTCACGAGTAGTCTAGTTTATTATAGACGCACCTTCAAAACACCAACCTTATTATTGTTTTTGTTAAGACGATCTCTTGAAGAAGACCGCCACATTCCAGCTGGCGTTGCAAAGCTCTTTATTAACAGCTGATACAGTGGGAGACATTTAAGAAGTTTTAGCTCCCTCATGTTTTTGCTGTAGTATGCATGGCTGAAATATGTAATGGAGACAAGTAAAGCTCCAAGTCACTGCAACAAGGTACCTGTTTCCTCAATGAAGTCCATTGTGTGTGTGTGGCAGCACCTGACGGAGCGTGTGAGCAACTACCTGCACGCCTACACCCTGTACTCTGCTGTCAGGCCCTACGGCTGTTCTGTCATGCTTGCCTCTTACCTCGACGACAACCCGCAACTTTTTGTCACCGATCCGTCCGGACTTTGCTTTGTGAGTAGCGGCCCTATGTCTGTATTGGTATTTTAATTCTGTGGTTAAATTGATGAAGTTTTGGATTTGTAAGGTTTTTATAGAGGTTGATTTATATTGTTTATAAGCTTTATTTGGGTCGTGATTCTTTACCAGAGAAATATATTTTGAAATTTTAATTATTTACCGAGGAAAACAACACGTTTCGCAAAGGTTGTATGGGCTTAGGGTCCCTTTAAATGTGCGTGTAACGCTGTTCGTTTGCCTCTCCTAAGCTGTTCTTGGAACTTTAACTCGAAAAAAAACTTTAACACTTAAACTGGAAGTAAACTTTTGACTGAAACTTGGAATAAGTAAAATGCGGCGACGGTGGTGACACCCTAATGTGATCATAGCAAGAATAATTCGTTTGTGCCTTCACTTTTTGAGGTGTGCACCACAGCATGTGTATGAGTGATATCTTTTGGTCGCAGGGCTACTACGGGGCTGCCATAGGCAAGGCGAAGCAGAATGCCAAGACGGAGATTGAGAAGCTGAAGCTCAAGGAGCTCACCTGTCGCCAGCTCGTCAAGGAGGCCGCCAAAATGTGAGTCTTGGTCCAGCGTCTGGCGCCTACTCTCGACTAGATGTTGAGTTTGAACCTATTTGATGGCCGCTAACTGGTCGGTGCCAGCGACATCCTCCACAACGTTGTTCGGAAGGAAGAGGAAACAAAAGGTGCCTATGGAAGGTTGCCCGTTTCTTGCACGTTTCGAGTTCCCCAATTGTCTGGGCTTATACCCGCTCTAAATATATAGTCACTTTTAAAGAATTTCGTGTCAGATACACAGAATTTTCTTCTTGAAATTGGAGTCAGTTCTAGTATCCGCAGTTCATGTTCTGTGATATGACTTTGAAGAGAAAGTATCCTTCCTTCTCTCTCATTTGATTTGGTCTTTGTGCAATGTGTTAAACTTGTTAAAAATGTTAGTTCGAGTGTACAGAAGCCCATCCATCATTGTTGCGTATCAAGTTCTCGATATATTTTTTGTTGTTTCAGTTCGGCTATTTTTTTTATTCTTTCGTGTGCTTTACGTTAGGATGAAAGGTAATCTATTAAATTATGTTAAGCTTACCATTACCAGTTATGAAACTGTGATAATCTTGATATCATGCCGGTGTGATCAAGCAATTTAATTAACGCAACATTTTTCTGTAAGCCTTTCGTACTCATAGTACGTGAATAGCAGTCTAAAGTAAAATCTTCTTATACTTTGGCACTGAAATTCTTTATATTTGTAGGTACGGAACCCTCCATCTGCTAATAGTCAGATACTGAGTGAGACGACTCGTGCTTTTTCTGTTTTGGAAGTTTCGACCTTTTGAGTGACTCAGGGAGACATTCTAAGCCTCCATTTACACTTGATTCGATAAACCTACCGGATTGTGAAGAAACTTGAAAAAATAATATTATTGTATATGCCTAGGATTGAAATGAACTCGTCAAATTGATCCCCTCACTGCATAGGACTGGCAATAGGGTTGGGTTAGTTTATCGTATGTTCTGGAGGTTGTTCATTTCTAGAATCACACCTTGTGCATAGATCCCCCTTTTTATAAAGTCATTACTAAATGGCCTCTTATTTTTACTCTCTTTAGACCATATCTCACGTTGATAAGGAGCTTTCTTCAGTCATATTCTAATCTCGTCAAAACGGTTTTTTGTTCCAGCATTTATCTCGTACACGACGAGGTGAAGGACAAGCGCTTCGAACTCGAGCTCTCGTGGGTGTGTGCGGAGACCAAGGGTCGCCACGAGCTCGTGCCCAAGCAGCTCAAGGCCGAGGCTGAGAAGTACGCCATAGCCGTCCTCGAGGAAGAGTCTTCAGATGACGAAGAGGACATGTAGTTATAGGTAGTAATGCTATTGTCATTTTAAATTAAACAAAAATCATTTGTTATACAATGCCCGTTTTTTTTCTCCCGCCCATCTGCTTCTGCAAGTTTTTCAAATGCCAGCGACGGTTGTGTTTGTAAATTAACTTGTCTCAGAGTTACGAAGTATGCGTAGTTTATGAAGCTTTTGATTAAATTTCCATTAATTTTAGCGCTACGTTTGAAAAGAAGCAAATATTTTAATCGCGTGAGAACGAAGGAGAATTTGTATAGGATTGGCAGCAGCTGCGTGCGCTGTCTGCTCCATTTTATCTCTTATGTGGCCAAGCATGTCGTCGAACCATGCAATACTGAAATTTCGACTTGCGGAATGTACGTAGTATACGACAGATTATCTAACACTTTGCCTACGTAGTGGGTCATACATGGTACACGCGATCGTCTAACCTAACCTAATGTAACCGAAGCACTATTATGCATAAATACCAAATTTTCGCGTTTTCGTCAGGTTTGTGTTCATCAATCAAATAAGCTAGTCCTGATTAGAAAGAAATGGAGTAACCAAATTTGTGAAAACCTAATCCTTCGTTTTTAAACTCAGAGATATATGTCGGTATGCAATTTTACCTATGTAGAGAACCGTAGTCAACGTGTTAATACTTGTTGAATGATAGGGTGGGCAACGGAGGTTTCTATTTGTAATATGGCGCAGTTAGGTTACCTCAGTTATAGACCATCGGGACTTCTGTCGCTGTACACGCCTAAGTTATCTCTTCTTCGTTTCCTTTTTTGTTCTTGCCGTTTCTACGAGCTGAAGATCCTGTGTGAGAACACCTTTTAAATAGATCCCCCGTTTTCTTCAGTCTACGCTAAATGAATGCAATGGCCTATTTGAAAACTTCACGTTGAGTGGATGTGAAGAAAGCCAATTCATTTTGTGTAAAATTTTCGGGACAATCGTAGAAGAATGAAATGGACAAATTAGTTTCTTAAATTTATTACAATCTTAAACAGATCACGTCAGCATCGAGGTAAATTCAAATTTACTGTAAAATCATTAGAGCCAAAAATACTCTCAGTTTCTCAACCCCTTATCTGGCAAGGACGAGTTAATTCGTTTTGACCCGATTAAGGTTCATCACTTCTGGGTGAGCAAACGCCAAATTATCGAGTTTGAATAAAAGGGCTTGAAACGAGTTAACTCGTCCCTCCTTGCTCTCTCCCGGTGCAATCCGACCATTTCTAAGTACACAGTTTCGTTTGGAAGAATTTACAAAAACATGTAGCATGTGTTCTCAAAGAAAACTTTCCGGTGAGGGAGTTAAGGAGTTACAACACCTTCGTATCGGGAGTTTTTACATTAAGCGTTCGAGTTTTCATCGATTTAAAAAAATATTTCAAGCACTCCAATTGTTTCGGTGTTTTACAATCCAGCGAGTGTGGTAAAAGCTCAGGTTCTTGGTCCGTCGGTTGAGGTAGTGATGGTCTAAACTACCGAGGTATCTACCTACGTAGTAGGTTGTACAAAAATAATTTATTTGCTACTTACAAGTCCTGAGCGACCAGTTAATTCCGTAGCAATTGAACATTAAATTCCTAGCCGCAGAGGGTTGGTCATATTTTCCAGGAGTAGAACATTGTAACCATATTTACGAATATAAAAGTAATCCTCGAAAGTAAGATAAGGACATTGAAATGAATGCCAACATTTTTAAATACTTATGAACCCGATGGCGACAGAATCAGTTTGAAATTAGGCTGCAATCTTATGTATACAAGTATATCACAAGACTGTATCCGAGAATTTAACTAGAGTCTTTTGTGATTATATTACAAAAATGCATTTAGTTTTGTAGGAAAAACTAGCATCAGCCTCATGAAAAGAGTCCAACAATCATCATTGATCGGAATAGGTTTCATCTGAATAATTATTGGCCTGCATAATCATGGAGGTACAAAATCTTCTGCGAGTTTTGCGTCACAAACATTCAATTTCTAAGAATTCGTTTATATGTTAACATGTAAATATAGGTCATGATTCATTGCAACACTCTTACAAGACCACTGTTAATGTTCTAATTGCTCATTAGAGATTTTGGCAAAGGATTAATTAAGCATGACATTTTTCAAAAATTACCAATATTTAACAAGTGAAACACCGAATTATAAGGCAGCAGAGCACGTGGGTAGTCTGCGTCGTTAGCAAGATTCAATTTCGAATACGGTATCTATGCTACACGTGATTACCTTATGCGTCTGATGTTGCCGAGATTCGTCCCCCGGAAAATCTGTCAAAGAGTGCGAAAGCTCAGGTAATGAATAAGAACAGCCCTACTGTAATTTGGGCTCCATGGCGTACTGTTAGCGTGATGGCCTCGCAGCCAAGAGGACCAGGGTTCGAATCTCGGCTCAGGCGAAGTATTTCACGTAACCAGGGAGTACTTCCCTTGAAAAAGGAAGTTAAAACGACACATTCCTCACATCCATCACCACGCCAGTAGTTGTAAGGCATTGAAAACTCAATTGTTTAAACGTTTTGGAATTTATAAGGGCTACTGAAGTTAAAGTCTCCTATCACGATGAACTCTTGACGTTCCCTATTTTGCTCTTCCACATGCAGTACATATACATACTTTTATATGGATACGAAACAAACTTTTATTCATACAATCATTATTGAGACCAAAGACAATAATTTTTCTATTTCTTTCTTCAATTTTTCTTCACTGACTTATTATTGAGTGTATAAAAGAAAAAACAATATATGGACTTTACGGTCGGGGAATGGCAGTGACAGAACCCTAAAAAAGTTCAGCTTTTCCTCTAAGAAGTCATTCATAAATTAAACCCATCCCTGAAAACTTCTTAGTCTTAATCACGAGAGTAAACATTTTCTGTTCGCTGAGTAAATCCCTAGTTCTATTACGTGAAAATACAGGTTTGGAGTTCAATTCAGGTGAGATGTGTAAACTTGGCGAAATCAAGAACAAAACTTCTACGTGGGAGAAGAAGAACACAGTTACATCACACATGTCCTGTAGTAACGTGATCAAAAGATGTAGTTACATCACACATGTCCTGTAGTAACGAGATCAAAAGATGNGAATAAAGATCACTGTCACGGTTAGGATTCGTCAAAATAAAAGAGAAAGGCATGCGTTACATTTTTCTGCGCGGTTGCTGCACCTTCTCACTTGGTGTGTAATTAGTAATTTTGTAATTTATGAACAGTGAGCCGACGGACTAAGGGCAGTCTGGCGAGGTTTAAGACCTATATCTCGCCGTGTTCACTCGCATAAATGGCCAAACATAATGAGTCATTTCTAATATTAATAAAGAATCAACGTATGCTCGAGAATAAACTTTTAGTAATTCGAAATAAACCGCAAATAATTTTTTTATTGCAAATATATAATCCGTTTTCAAAACACAGATTTATAAACTTCATCATGACATGTTTCAAATTCTCCGAACGCTAAGTTTACTTGGTCATGAAGAGTATTGAACATTTAAGTGAGTTGAAGAAGACATGCGCTGTTGGGGCAGCGCACTGAAAGCGTCACTATGCTAGTAGATTTCAAATACTCTTAAAAAATGAGAATACGTAAAAAATGAAATTGAAGTATGTAGAAACCTGGTGAATTGGCATTCAAAAGGAGAGGTCAAGGTACGTCGACAAGGTACTAGTGACATCGCATATCAAAACAAGCATGAGCACTGGACGAAGAAGCGATCGCATGAGCACTGGACGNGGAGCGATCGCATGAGCACTGCACGAAAAAGCGATCAAATATGCACGGAAATCGGACGAGACTCGACAGTCACCACGCTAACGATAGACATCCCGAGTACGCGTATGTTTCATCTACCATGAGAATGAAACTACGGATTTGAGAAATCTACTCTCGTGCAAATGGTGTCTCGTAAATACAAAAGTTCGGTCTCAGCAGCTGCGGACGCTACGTCAGTTAGCGGTCCAAATTTCACAGAAATTGAGCATGGAAAACCATCGTTAGATCAGCGTTTTTCAACGGAAGTTTTTGCAGAACCCTAACGCTCCGCCAGAGGCCCTCAGTATTCTGCAAGAACAAGCAAGATAAGCTAATGCACTTTTGATTTTTACTTAATTTTATACTGGCAGTATTACTGAACACGCGCGATACATTCGTGGTTATTGTAATATAAACATATCTAACCCATTTTGTTATTGAACGCACAGGTCACGCAAGGGTTAAAAGATTGAAAAACGCTAACTTGGATAAACACGAAAAATGAGTAACAAGATAGAAGCACAAAGAGACAATGACATGATTAATCCTTTATAGAGCTGGAGGACCATGCGGTTCACCAGTTCCATACAGATACTGTCCATGCGGTGCACCATTTCCATTCATTAATTTTCCGTAAAGGCAAGCGCAGCTTATTGCAGATACGAGGTGACACAAAAGTCACGTAGCATCTCGACCATTTATTACACCTCAAGCTATAGCTCATCACAGCTATCAAAATACTGTAAGTGGCATATGAAATCAGAGAGAAAATTTTGAAGTTTCATCCCGTATCGATGATACTGATTTGAAACATTTCGCAATAGAGATATTTACACAATTATAATATTCCCAAAAATGTCGAAATACTGCGAGGACCAGCGAGCAAAGATAGTGGAAGGTTATTTCTCTCGTAATGGATCGTTAGTTGCAGTACGGAGGGACTTCGTAAGAACATTTAATAAACAAGGACCTTCCAAACATTACATTCTTTCAATGATTTCAAGGTTCGGAGATTTCGACTCAACAGCAGACAAAGAAAGCTCTGGCAGACCGAGATTGGTGCAGAATGCATGTTTAATCCAACGTCACACGAAGTTCATTGCAACGCATCCTAACAAAAGATTTAAAACCGTTTCCATATAAGATTCAAGTAACAAAATTGTTAAAATTTGCCGACCATCGCCCAAGGAAGGACTTCGCACGTGCATTTCTATGGCGGACGAATGACGAGACTTCTGCCTCTCACCTAATCGAGCAAATTGGCCCATTTCCATGTCAGTAGGCATGTTAATTAAACTAAACTGCCGGTTTTTGTGTGACGAAAACCTCAGGATGTTCCATTAGCAGCCACTTCATGCACAGAAAGTTACCGTCTTGTGGGCTCCATGGGCTAGTGGTAGCGTGATGGCCTCGTAACCGAGAGGATCCCGGTTCGAACCTCGGCTCAGGAAGGCATTTTCACGTTACCAGGGAGTGCTTCCCTTAGAAAAGGAAGCTTAAGCCACACATTCCTCACATCCATCACCACGCCAGTAGTTGTAAGGTATTGAAAACCCTATGGTAAAACGTGTTCGAATTAATAAGGTTCTTGTGTGGCATAACGAAAGCCAAAATCAGTGGTCCTTACTCTTCGAAGCGATCGATGGTGCAACCGTGACTGTGAAAGGAGGCAACTACAGACAAATGATACAGGAATATTTATTGATACATTAGGAAAATTTGGACATGCAGAATTTCTGGTTCCAAGATGGAGTGACACCACACACAACTAGAAAAACCTGGCAAAACTAAAAGCTGCCTTCCTGTTCGTTTAATTTCACGTTTTGGTTATGTACCGTGACCACCACAGTCTCCTGATTTAACCCCTGCAGATTTTTTCCCACGGGGTACCTCAAAGGAAAGGCTCGCATCAATATGTCTACTACTCTCCATGAGCTAAAAAGCAACATCCAAGAAATCAACAGAATAACTCCAGATATTTTGGAAAAACTCGTGAAAAATACTGTACCTAGACTACGCTAGTGTTTAAGTAATAAATGGAGAACATTCAAAGGATATCATATTTAAATAAGAAAATTACAATACTTTCTCTTTCATTTCATATGCACTTATTTTTATAACTGTACGATTTGTCGTGTCGTAAATATTCAAAAGGGTGAAGTGACTTTTGCGACCACCCCCGTTCACGGACCATACGTAAGGCCACAGCCAGTCCTTCGCACAAGGCTAACTGCAGGAATATCGCCGAAATAATTAGGTCGTTATGGACTTAGGTCGCCACATCTAGACACAGAGATACAATAACATGATAAAGACACCGAGAATCCGTGTATACATTTTCATAAGTCTAAATACAATTTGAACGTGAGGGCATGGCCCTGAGCATCACAAATCTTCTTAACCGGGCACCTGGTCAGGGTAGAGCTGAACACAGAGAGCTAACATCAACTCATGAGTCATTGACCACGAAAGAAAGAAGAGGTCCCAGCACTGCAGCGCGCCCTAATTGTAGCTCGCCGAATAAACCATTAGATATTGTTTACGGAAAAAGTTAAATATTAAATGTTTTACTAGAGTTCATACTTTTATATCTTTGAGCAACTTATGAACTTGAATTTTCCTTAACAAAAATGCATGTTTTACTATAAAATTATTACAGTCTATATAAAGTTGTAATTTATAATTCATTATCACTCGCTTCTCACAGCCCATAGTCCAAGTCTGGCACAGACGTCAAGTTTTTGTTTTCGATTTTGACTTAGCGGGCACGTTATTAACAAATAGCGAATAAACTGGAATACTACATAACTAAAGTAGGATAACATATACTCTGACCGCACGCCGACCACTTTGATTTCTCAAGCTCGCACTTCATTTTCCATTAGATTAGAGAACCTAATTTACCGTTAAACCTACAATAATTAGAAGACTAAAGGCACTTATCAGGCTTTCAAAATAAAATTTCCGTTGGACTTTTAGCAACAGTATTTGTTTCAAGTCAAAAATAGTTAAATTTATTCTACATTGCGCACAACGATTTAATATATGAATTCGACGCACTAGACAAAATGTTAATGTGGTAACTTCTTCACACAAGAGCCACCACATGAGTCGCATGTCCAATGCCAAAATAAGGCATCGAACGGTATCAGCGGAGCAAAGGGTGATGAAGGCCACGAAGTACAGGCCAAAAGATAAAACCCTACTGAGACAATCAAAAATAGCCCTTTGTCATGTAAACAATTCTATTATACACTTAATACCCAATTGTTTTACATGGTTAATCCGCCTCTATCACGTTCTTAGGGATAAAAAAAAAGATATGACAAAATTCCCAGGTCCGTATTCCTGAACTACAATAACACGATTGTTAGATATAAGTCAATCCGTATCAGTGATACTGAAAATAACATTTCATGTCAGAGTTACCCTAAATAAGAGGGCATCTTAAGAATTTAACATCAGTTATGGCGGGACACGTCTACTACTTCTATTTACATAAAGGTACAGTTTGTTAGTTGCGTGGTTGGTCCCTCATATGAGAACATCATTGAAGAATATTACAGTTAACTGCGCTGATTTGCGGCAGCGTCGTAGATAGGATACTGAATATCTTATTATGAATGAATGTAATCTAAGTCAAAATTAAATGTTTCATTTGATAGAATACGATAAGTCATGGTTTAGGTTGACATTGTTTAGCTATGAATAGCTTATTCGAAGGAAACGCTCGGCCATTTATGACCCATTACTTCTTCACCGGGAAATATCATTCATTTTAAGAACAAACCTAGCTCTTTATACGTGAAAGCATAGCATAAAAATCAACTCATTTTTGACGGGACGTGCGACTGATTAGTGCGTTTCAAGAGTAGCGACAACTGTGCAGTCCTATTTCTGGCGTCCGTTGCAGGGAGAGGTACCGCCAGTGAAATTAAATTGCGGTCAGTGACACTGCTGTCCCCATGCGGTGATTAAAACAAAAGATGTCTCACAAAAATATTCACATCGCTTGAGCACGTCAATAATTAGGCTACTACCAGATAAGCCGATTTTCGCTCTTTGTTTCAAATGCAAAAATTGCGAAACTGTACGTCAGTCGGTACGCTGTATCCGTGATACGTTGTTTGATCTTCTAATGTACAGTGAGGTATACATCTTTGCGAAGCCCCCCTCACTAACGCGTTAGTGTTTGTACCGTCGCCGAGGGTAGCGAGAACTCAAGACCAAAATGCCTGTGATCCAAAATGGCCGCGCAACGAGACGACATTCAAGATGGCCGCGAGACCGTAGAAGCTATGCGAGTCTCAAGCTTTCACAACATCGAAACTCCAAGAAATGTCCATAATTTTAATTTGAAATAATTGTGTTCATACATAATTTTTCGTCATTTAATTCAACTGAGCTTTACTTGTCCTAATTATTAAAAAAAAAACAATGCTAAAATGGGCACAGCAGGTGCATTATAACCACGGCCACCGATGTGCACGTACCCTTTACATACAAAACGTTATAACAGAAGCTGTGCCATCATTTTTGAGCAGACACAGCGATACACAGCTGTCACCCACCATCTATTATTATAACTACATACGCGAATGAGCCCGCACGACCGGGATCGGCGAGCAGCCTTTTGCAAGCGTAACGCAAGAATGAATCCTTCATTGCACCAATTAATATTAAAGTTTAAAAATTAATTCTTAGATAGGTATTTCTGACAGAAAAACTATGTTATTTTAGAGAACTATCAGATGATACGAGGTGCAATAAAGGATTGAAACGTTCATCTAGGAACACACGCCCAATACCTCAAGCAAAACGCAGTTACAAATCGTAAACGTGCGGACCAAACAATCCATTTCAAACATACAGGATTTCAAAGTGCTCGTACAATTCTCATTAGCATGAAGCTACGTTCACGTACTTCACGACCATATATTCTTAAAATTAGACAGTGGAACGAAATGATACAGAAACAGTACGTAGAAACGGCCTTAATATAAAAAGAAAACGGCGAACGAATATGTATTATCAAGCGACATAGGTATTGGGAAAACCTGTAATCAACTGACTTCGTACATCTAAAATTGTGCGATATAATGAAGACACGCGTGCAACAAATTTGAAAGCATAAATTGTGTTAACGTATCTAAAGTTCCTCATCTCAAATTTCCTCCCCAAGTTGATATAACCATGCATTAAGTACTTCCTGCTCAAAACTAAGTCAAAACGACTTTCTTAGTGCCTTCCGCAAAATACAGCACAGTACTCCGTTCCCCAACATACTCGGACACTTGCTATACGGCGTGTGCAGGTCATGACGCAACTCGGGAGAGGTACATTCTCAGTGATATGACGTACCCAGAGCTACTGCGTCTTCTAGTTCCTAGTCGCTTGGTCTAGCCAAATGTGAAGAGTTCCTACAAGTGTACGACAAACCTGTACACGTACAGAGTTCGAAAAATGCGCGATCTTGCATTTTTCCAGCGCATGGAAATGGAACTTCGAAGACGCGGCACGTAGCACGAGTATGGAAGTGAATTCACTGGGCTTGCCTAAAATTGTTCCTACTCTGAGGAGCCATTTGTCGTCTGAGAAGCGGCGACGAGTAAGGAAATGAGCGGATATCGTTAGTCTTTCGTCTGACAAAATCAGGAGAGAGAAAGAAAAATTGAAAAATGGAAAATTAACGTTGGTCTTCATTCAAAAATAAGTTCTAAACAGCTTCCTCCAACAACACATGAATTCAGCTTGTTTAGAAAACTGCCCAGTTAACACAACTACACACAGCGTACGGCAACATAAAGCAATGGCGACTCGATTAACTCACGAGTCCACAATCAAGCAATATTTTCAAATGAGTATACTCACAATCGTACAGAATATATATAAAATGATTCATTCGTTCAGCTCTTACTGGAAACACTCCAGTAAAAGTTTTTGCACGCCATCTCAGCAGCGGCTGAACCCACAGGCGACAAACACGTGGCCTATAACGTAGGTGAAGGCTCAGCGGTGTGGGTCAACCCCCGCCAAGTTCAACACATTCGCTGCCACCATAGAAGTTAGTTTCGTTGTTCCGTGCTTTTAAATCAACATTTAAATGTCAATTTTTTCTGATCGCAATGTTTCCATAAAGTTGAAGTTCTTATAGTCCATACAAAACAATCAACAAAGACGTACATGTGCGTCAGAAGTAAGAGTTGGCAGCAACGAAACATAACTAATAGCCGTTGAGCTGAAAGTAGCAAAATACGACATGACGCACATGAGCACCATGTGGCAGCAAACGTGTTGATCCAAGCGCATGAAGACGAATTTCAATACCACATCTACTTTACGGTATACATACAACTCGAGAAACTTTTAGAGAGACGATAACTGGGCCGAAGCTTATTTTAGTGTACCATCCATTTGTGCTGACAGATGAGTAGCTCATTACGCATTGCATAAAGACATCGTCCCTCGCGGAAAAAAAAGGCGAGTGCATGAGAGGCGTACCACTGGGTGGTACAAATACAAATAATTTCTCTTCAATCCTCTGTGATTCAAAACATTTTCTACGAATCCTAGCAACTCCGGACTGTCTCGTACACATAGAAAAGGAGAGAGACGCGTGAGAATAATGGATTTCAATTGTGTGCCCCACACCTAGCTAACTCATAAGCAACGTATTAATTTTAGGGATTGGCCGAAACCATACTCGTCATGATCCGATCAACAACATTGCATGCAGAAAATCATTTGATCAAACTCTGAGGTGCAAGATGGTATTGGGAAAAAGGAAACCGTCCACTTAATGAGAAGATATCCTAGCCATCGCAAGGAAACTCCAAAAACTCGCACGTTAGCGCAACTTGTACCACAAACATCCAATGGTCGTGCGCACTGTCGTGACTGGTGGACCAGACTAACGCACCTCCATTCAGGTGTACCTGACAGACATATTCAGTTCTAATCGTCAAGGCCAAAAACCCCAGGAGGCATTATTCATCACACGCGGCTGAATAGAGTAGAACAGAACAGAATAGAACAATATGTCTACAGAAACGAGCCAGGTGGCCCTAGCTTGGGTTTGTACCTAAGTCCTGAGGCGTCAGACACCGATCACGTACAGGCAGTCAATTAGACGTGGAATAAGAAGGCAGCAAATTTGCAAGACTAGGTAGTATAACTGCCACATGTCTTGTGTAACCACCATCACTGCTGCTACCTACTGCACCTCTGCAGACGAAAGCCATTCACGAAGTACTCAACATTCTTGAAACAGGAAAGTTTACATAAACCTCTCCAGACAAGGACGACAGACTCGCTTACACCCAACTCGCATGACTAAAATTTTAGACGAGCAAACTTTGTCGTCAATTGATTGACGGAAAATGAGCATGAAGCGAGTTCACCTTCAAAGACTAACTATTGAAGTGAATGAAAAAGCAAAAAGTATGAAGTATGCAAGCTTCCGCCCGACAGCCTGGCGTATAATCTGTTCAGCGAGCACTACCATTCGTACAAAACCTCATCTTTCCGCATAGGAAGTGAGAAGTGCTCTAGTTCTCTGAATGTTGTACAGCGCCTGTCGGGTTAATCTCGCCTTTAAGAATGTGGCAATAAATCCACGTTGATTGTATCCGAACGATAATAAAAAATACTACAAAATCTACAGAAGCGAGTATTTGTTGTACAATCATAGGCATCGGCAATTATGCCAATGCTGTGTACAAGTACTTGGTCAAATGATGCAGTGATGACTAAAACTTAATTCCACTACGTTACCTGATTCCTGTAATGCGTTATTCCCAAACTCCTTTCATATTAAAAGAATATGAAATGCCCAATATTCCTACGCAACTTTGCTTATGTATTTATGTACTCCAGCAATTTTAGACTGCATTGTCCTGTTTACCGACTCAATAAAGGTACATACCTCGACACAGGCATACAGTCTAAGGTATAGCACACTTTCCAAATCATGAGAGTTTGTCTATTATAACCCACCACCATTAGAGTAGTTATTTCAACCCAACAAAATTGGGACGAATGAAGGAATTTGTTATTGTAGTGACTAAAGAAAAATTACTCTTGGCTAAATTTCTTTCCTAACCTCAGCATACCACCTAGAAAGAAGTCCCGACGTATGAGGTGAAATAGAGGATAGGTTAAATAGAGTAAGGCCGCGACATAAGGCCCATTAACAGGAAAAGTTTGTACGCTTAGACGGTGTTAAAATCACAGAGAGCTGGACCGCCTGAAAAGTATTTTGGAGCACGACAAAATCAGCTCCCTCCTGGCTTGTGGAGTCACGGCCATTATGGTTCGAGCCCCTCGGAGCAGCGAAGCACCGGACCATTTCCAGCTTGAGGAATGAACCTGATCCAAGGGCGACGTGGGGTCCGAGTGTACACCTTTGTTCCTTGACTCCACAATCCTGGCGGTAGCCATAAGTGAACTTCAAGAAAACTCAAGTCCGACCATGAGTTCAGACTCGAGTTTTCTTACGTTTCAATGACGCGTGGAAACAGTCGCTTGGGGTAAAGTTCCTTGACCATGAAATCGAAAACGCTCAACATAGGGAGAGTGAGCGACTTTTAGGGTAAGTTTTCAACTGAGAAAGATCAAATGTTTGTCGCCCAATAATTTAGTTCATTTCACTTTAACTATTGTTACGAAATTTTATGCGTTTTCCCCTAAATTGATGCTTTCAACTTAGCGTGAATTTGAGTGAGCGTTTTCGGGTCATCCCTCGGAGTTTTTGATGCAAATTAATTTTGTTGAGGACTTTTCACAGCTCACGGAGGTGAAGGTAGAATTGGCAACTTCTAAATCAAGAAAATTTATTCCAATCAGGTACGGTGAACATAACATTTCTTAAATTTCATACTACTGAACTTTTAACTCAGGTACAAAACAGTGTTTTTTAGAAAATAACCTGTACCATACAGAATGCTCCTTTTCAGAGAAATATAGCTCATAATAAAGTACGAGAATGAAATTCACTTTTTAAAAGTACAACACAAGTCCTGAACAAAACTGATCTAAATACTCTCAGCACAAAAGTATCTATTATAACAGCAATTCTTCAAAAATTTCACCCACAAATATAACGTCAGGGAAGACTACCCCAATAGACTGTTTGGGTAGCACCATGATTGTATCAGAGCGAAAGAATAAATGATACCATTTATTCAATGATACCAACAGAATAAATGATACCATTTATTCAATGATACCAACAGAATAAATGATA
>VOMN01116849.1:0-26819 GCA_014899125.1 Orchestia grillus
GCAACAAAAGTGTACAGACAGGAAGACGACAGCCCCTGTTTCGACTATCGTTAGAGCTGCAAAATTTTCCCCTAAAAAACCTAAACGTGAAAAGAAAGGTGAGACGTTTTAAGCATAATTTTCGCCTAAAACGCCCAAACGTTAAATGAAAGGTGAGACATTTTAGGCGTAATTTCCGACTAAAAACGTGAAAACGAAGTGCGCTTGCCCCGAAAAAATGACTTTGTCAGAAACTGTGCGTATCGGCGTATCAGGAACGCCTGGATCCTCAAACGAGACAGTTCAGATTTCTACTAAATAAGAAATGCTCCTACTAAAAAGTGCTGAGTCAGGCCCACAATTTATTTCTAGCGTCCCCAGGCGACGAAGACGAAAACTGGCGATGGGAACTTCAAGTAATGGGATTTATGGATCATTTCAGAAGGGGTTAGTAGTTCAATAGAGCTAAACGATCTTATTTATGCTGCTACTCTGCAGCTGGGGGAAATTTCTGAAGTTAAAATATCATGTTACAACTATTTCCTCTTTCCCGCGCTAGGGCCAAAGAGTAACTTAAATCTTAATTGCTCTTTGTTGCCCTTAAGGAACGTTTTTCAACCGTTGGAAAATGGGGAAGAAAATTTTGTGGAGCATTATCCTGTAATAGTAATGATCGTGATTCTGTGCTGGAAAAAGACAGAATTAAAGATAATTTGTAAATCAACTACGGTTCTTGACCGCCTTCGGCATGCAATTTTAAGTTAAAGCTAAAATACAAAATAATTTCATTTGACTTAGAATTCAATAACTGTAAATGGCTATTAGGCGTAATATGATTTCAGTGAGAGCGACAAGAGCTTCAATTAAGAGCCTAATTAAAATATACATACGAGCAATTCACTCGTTTCACGTCATGCATGAAAATTTAGACATTCTCTGTAATGTAAAATTTTGATCGTAACTTCCCACAACAATGAAATAAAATTTCTTGAGTACAGTTTTCAAATCACTGTTTTCTCGCGACACTTGCACAACCCGTCCCGCAGTCGTGACACAGCCAACTCCAGCTGGTCAAATCCTCTTCTTGATGAACTTCTCATTTCACAGGATTGAAAGCCCGCGTCTGGAGTCTGACTCCGACGCAAACAGCGCAATAATTTAGCAAGTGAGCACCATTGCTACCATTGTTATCGCTGCGCTCCTCGACTTCACAGCACGCCAGACGTCCTTCGAAAATCGTCGCGAATGACGTCAACATCAAAGACACCCTATTGTGCTTGCGTGCTGCTGAAGCATTTGGTCCGAGCAACGTTCACAAGTCCCCAACCCTTCAGCTGGTGACACGTTGATTTGTTCATATGGTTCACGGCAGGAAGCATATTCGTTTGAGGGCGTTCCTGAAACGGGTTTGAAGTATTTAGATTTGAGTGCGTGGTCTACGTTCATATATCTTGCCTAAATGCTAGAGCGTTGTTCAGTGCGCGCACACTCCGACTTGGCTATGCAGAACCTTACGTAAATACCCAACCTTTTGTTCCTCAATAAACCTTGGCGATATTTCATCATTTATTTTACTATTTCATATTTTTCACTGCTACGGAATGAAAAAGAAAACAGATGCGCTTAAATATTGCCAACTGTGAAAATGTTTTTAGTAACTTGGATACAAAATATCCTACACAGAATAGAGCTGTTAATATTTTTGTTTGTGTTATTAAATTGAATATTCAAATCGTAAAAACAATAGGACATATCGCAAAAAATGCAAAATATTTGAGTATTATTCGTTTTCATAGGTAGAACAAGTCAAGGCGAATGCCAAGCCACAAATACCTTAGATCAGATGTGTGCATTAATGTATTATTTTAATGGTATACAATGTATCATGTTAGTGTCATTTAATGTATAATGTTAGTGTCATTTAATGTATAATGTTAGTGATAGCATGGAATTTATATATTTCAGTCACTTAATTAAGCGTAATTTTTCACCACCCAGACACATAGCATAATACCATTAAACCACATAGCATTCTGACCCCAGAATCACATAGCACGCAAATTACCAAACACCGGGAGCATCGTAGAATTCAGTAACGATAGAATTGAGAAACCTTCACATAATAAATACATTGCTCGCGCACTACGGCAGCCCGCCTCAAACAGAAGTAAAAAAGTCGGGGACTATTTTACTTCAGTCGAGAGGGACTTCTCGTATGAGACGAGTCGATTACATTCACGACGAAAGAGTCTGGGTTCTCTTTCCCTTCAAAGTCTGGCTTGTAATTACGCAGGCCTGGAGCGTCTTAATATCTCATGTTGTTCCGCTAAAAAATTGATGGCTGACAGAAGCAGGTAGAAATGTATCATAACTAGGCAAGTGATACGAGTGTTCGTATACACAGTTGAATGGATGTACATACTCGCTTGGTCCTGCCTTCGCCAAGTGCTTACAAGGTGTTTGGGAAAAAGAGGTTTAAATTTCACACCTACCAGAAAGTGGCAAACTAAATACTTTTGCCTCCATGAAACTTTGAGAATTTTTTTTTATATTACCTGTTCAATGTTTGAAAGGGAAAAAATTTAAAAACAAAATTACATAAGAATAATTTATTTAAACGCTTGCTTAACAGCAATTGTTCAAAGTTTCCACCACCCACATCGATGCACACCAGTTTTTGGGAACACATGAAAAGCGTTGTTTGTTCAACAACTGAGGAATCAGAGGAAGATCTCGTTATAAGAATTGCAGCGGCTTCTGGCGATATTTCTGAATTACCAGGCTTTTTTCCACAGTATCCGGCACTCCTTAAGTCAAAAATATCGCAAGTGCAATGATGTAGGTGGCGGAAACGTCGGCCACTTTCTTTAAAGTAAATGCATAAATAAATTATTCTTGAGCAATTATGTTTTCAAATTTCCTCCTTTCAAACATTAAACAGCTAATATTTCAAGAAAAAATGTTTGCAAAGTTTTATTACGGCAAAGTGTTTAGTTTTCCCCTTTCTGGTAGATGTGAAATTTGTACCTCTTTTTCCCTAACACTCTGTATACATAGTACAGAGGAAGTTATACATTAAATATCAATCGTTTTATTAAGGAATCCTAAAGTTGAAAGTATGAACTCCTTTCATGGAGATTGGGGTGTCGACTACTCTAAACTTTACAGCCCTTCACCCTTCACTATGGCTCTATGAGAGTGTGGAGATTGAGTGTCAGCGAAAAACGAAACGCTCTGGATGGCCCTTCGTTCACGGTCGGTCGCGCTTTTTGCGTTTTTTGATGAAACGAAAGCCATTCTACAGGACAAAGTGCCGCGACTTTGAAAAAAGCGTCCCATTACAGCTCATGAAGAAGACTAATCGGGAGAGATCGTCTGCGTGATATTCTCAAGTCTCTCTTTTTCCATCCCCACTCACTCGGAAGAAAGGGTCCCGACTAGAATAGGAGTGGCTGCTCTCCCACCTCTGGAGAGGGGCTTGGGTGAGGAGTTAGTTTTACTCAATGCAGAACATAACTGAATGGAACTAATATGTTGAATGCGATCATCCAATGTGTCTTCGTTGTGCATTGTATATCGTGAACCTCTTCTAGCATATTTTCTTTATAAATTTAATAAATGCTTCATTCATTATAGAGTACATTTTTGGCTTCACAGAAACGTATAAAAGGTTCAGTCAAAATCAAAAACACACAATATTCGGTCTGTAGAATTTTTACTCACTCCAGAACCGCTCATTTACCCGCAAACATGCGGTGGATTTACGAAAATTACGGTAGTTCTTACCGACGAATTTAAGGAACACTACTATATTGTCCTTGAGCATAGAACATTGCAATTTGATTAGGGTGGAAATGAGAGATGGCGTTATGATAGCTATAAAAACTGACAAAAACATAGGAAATCGTCTTGTACTGTAGACAAATGAATTCCGCGGACATAATTTTACAAAAGAATGTACGTAAGCCTTACAAACTCAAATTGTAATCTACTCCCCCATGATGAAAAAATTGGCTGTGCGCCTTAGAAAAAAGTCCAGATGATTATTAGTATAAACACCCCTGCTTCGCTCTCGCCCACCGCGACTTCGAAGGCTCAACGTTTCAACTCGGCCACACTCGAAGCCGGAGATGAAATGACACGAACGTCACTCTTTGTGAAGCCGATTCGAATAGAAGTAAAACATTCATTCGAATTTATTACTCATAATTATTCTGATATAAACTCAAATACATACGCGTATCTTCTATATGGCTGTATGAATTTACGTTGCTTCTTTATCTTTCTGGGACTAAGTACGTTTAATGTTGATAGTTGTGTTGCAGGTTGGTGGAAGTCAGTGAAATGAAATGCTAGAGTTTGTTTTTTTAAACTTTGACTTGTTGACATTGAAGGATAATATAGAGCAGTAAAATCGTCATAGGTGTTCATTACAGACGTAATGAATGATAATTTGGCGGGCACTGAAATTTTTCATGAATGATGAGAGCTTCAAATGAACTTTGAATAATACCTTTACTTAAAAGAATAAAAAATATATATCCTGAAAACATGCCAAAGGAAATAAAATATTTGAGGAATTAAAGGATTTTATTTCAAACGTATGAAAAATGTCAACAAAACTTAGGAGAATATTTTTTTTGTCTTCTGATAGATATACGCTTCGTAAGGGATGAGAAAAGTATTTATCAGACAAGCTATTACACAACAAAAGCTTCTCGGTTCGATTGTGAATTTCATACCAAAATTTAGAGTTTAACTATAAAACAGTAAATAATTTTTATTCCATTATGCTATTCTCAGTTGAATTACACACTCGTGACAGTATTCGCACCCTAGCAATTGACGTCAATTTTCCAGACAGTTTAAGATATATGTTAGATAATAAATTTTCCTAATATTTTCAAGGAAATCGTGAGACCTGAAATGACTCTGATTAAAAAAACATTTAACAAACCAAGTTACGGATGCAAATTTGTTCAATCCGAAGTTACGGCACATTCTCCGGAATATTTACGAAACTTCTTTCAATTTTCCAAACTATCCACTCAGACGCCTTCGATATGAAAAATCTAAAAACTATTTCAGCACTGGAGTCAACTTGCCGACCCGCCCAGCTCGTCACTGCACAGCACGATGACAACACCTGCACACCGGGGCCGTGGTCGAAGGTTGAGTGACGTCATCGTTACCGCAGCTAGAGAGCAAGAGAAACATCATTCAGTCGATGAAAACGGCGTTTTGTGCCTGGGGTGCAGCTAGAGGTAATTGCTTCTTGATATGCGACAGCGTAAAGTGAAAAAAATTAAACCTATGCTACATACATGCACATATGAGAATTTAATTTATGTTATATACATACACGTGCAATGACTTACCTCCACATACATGTGTAATGACTTACCTCAGCACATATAATTCTTAGAATAGCTTCAGGTTCAGAGCACCTCTAGCTCGTCAAGGCAACATATGAGATTGTTGGCAATCTCTTAGATCATTGTTAGCAATCATGGAGCTTCCAAAAGTCGAGAGAGTCAATTTCTCTCTAATTCTTCAAAGGTAAATTTGAAAGATCAGGATTTCCCACCCACGCGTGGTGAGCGATGAAATTCTAGAGTAGAATATTTATATCTAAGTATCAAGTTAGCAATTTCAAATTTGGGAGGCTATCTTCGTACAAATTTCAGGTTATAGGAATGCATGTATAAATTTCAATTAAATAGTTTTCGAAGTATTTTCTTTCAAAAATATCAACATGTGTTTGTACCACTAGAAAAAATATCAAAAATATCAGTAATATTTCCCACACCCATCCACTCATACACGTGTAATTCAAAATCAGCGATATTTTTTTCTCTTTAGCCCGGGATACCCTCCTCTTGTAGGTACATGAATTGATGAATTAGCATTCAAATTTATTCATAAGCCTCCCGTGCGAAGTACCGTGATCACGATTTCTGAAAGGCTCCAATGGGAAATTTTTCATTCCTTGTTTTTACAACCTAAACTAATATCTGTGAAATTATACATATATATATGCTCACACTTCCTACCCTATCAACTTGCATCTTACTCTTAACCTTTTTCCAAACTCAATATCTATACGTATGTCGAATAATTTATCAGAAAAGTGTAAAAAAATCGCCCCAAATAATTTGGAAAAAAGGTTAGGCTTAAAAGTAATTTGAGATAAATTTTTTCATTGGTATTTCAAATTTGACCATACATATAGCCTAATGTTAGCCAAAGGGTTACACTTAATTAATTGTTCCCCTCTGCAAATTCACACACGCATATAAAAACTTTTATACTGATTTCAACGAACGGAAATACTTATGTCACTCTAGGCAATCGCCACCTTCCAGGCTATTCTCGTAACTGCAGATTAAAATTAAAAGAATGAAAGAACAAGAGGAGAAGCAACAACAGCTCGGCTCCATTGTAGACCATCGAAGTCGTAAAATAAAATTGGTAACTGAATTTCAATCCGAACTCAAACAGACAGAGAAAGGGAACATTTACTTGTGAACAAGCGAGCTGTTGACTTTTCCCATTGGCTGATCGCAGGAGCAGTTGTTGTGGGAGTGCTCAGAATACAAATGTTGCTGCGAAAATGAGAAACTTTTTCGGACAACGAAGAGTTTCAATAGAATCAGTACTCACAGGTTGATTGAACCTCGGAGCAAAGAAAAACAGGCGATAATTAACTTTTATTGAAGAGTTTGTACATTCCAAGAATCAAATTAACGTCTAATTTAGAACATGTAAGTCTGGTAGGAGTTCGGGAAAAAACGTTTTTTCCTACACGTACATGTCGTGTTCATATCTGTAAAAGACATAAAAAATGTTTGTTGTCAGTGAGAAAAGGTATCGTATCTTGTTCTACTTGATCGCTAAGTAAGTCTTTGAAGTTTGAATTTCGGACGAAGATTTCCCAGACTTTTCGATGCTGCAGTTACAATCGCACGAAATGATTTGAATATTTTAAAAGTTTGTGATTAGTGTAACTAAAAACATGCGACCCTGTTGGACCCAGCCTAGTTTCTCATTTTAATCTCAAAATGAAAAATAAACTGAGCTTAAAGTGAACATTGGACAGCGTTTGAAAATTCAGCTCGTTGCATGAATTGCATTGTGCGCAGGCCAGTTGTGGAGGCGTTGAGCTCACTGAGGATACAATTCTTGTTATAAGCCAGCAGATTCAATCCTTATTATAAGCCAGCAGATTCAATCCTTATTATAAGCAAGCTGATGCAATCCTTATTATAAGCCAGCAGATGCAATCCTTATTATAAGCCAGCTGATGCAATCCTTATTATAAGCCAGCAGAAAGGAGTTAGTGCGCTTTAGCGTAGTGGTGTTCTCTAGCGAAGGAAACCTTGGCAGGAGTTTTAGCTGGTACGAATACTTCGTTTGAAGTGCGAAAATTTGAATAGCAGAGAACTGTAAGAAACCTGTATCAACTGGTGTGGCTTAAGGGTAGAAACTACAATAATTTATAATGAATATATCGAATGGTTTCGTTCAAAGGGTAGACAGAAATGAGCTATAATTAAAATAAATAATCAAATTGTTTAATGCAACGGAAATCTACTATGAAGATGTCAATTGTGTTAACTCCCCGTTGTGAATATTTGTGTTCAGCAGACACTGTATTTTGTGAACTTTGTCTCCAGGTTATATACTTCGCCTCACTTTGATCTTGAGTTTAGATGCTCAACTGAGTGAGTTGTTTAATGAGCATATGAGGGCCACATTTTTAAGTAATATCAGAGCTAGCAGCATGTCTTTTATGTTTAAGGTATTTTCATATCACAAAATAGGATTATTACGAAATAACTTGGAAGAATTCTTAGCAAAAAAAAATTAGTTTCACTATACTTTAAGTATCCTACATTTATTTGAACATTATTTAAAAAAAATTCAGCTCAAGTCTCCTTCTCTGATGATAGCCGAATAAACAAAATATGGCACCCAATTCCTTTCCCTATTCTAGTTGATTAACAAGCTTAAAAAGAATCGTTAAATTGTTCTATTGCATCTTTCTCAGATTTAAGCTACTAGACTTTTTACCATTTACAATAAATTTTGAGTCAAATATTTTTCTGTCTTTAATTTTCTGGAATGCTGCCGTTCGATCTCCCTATCAGCTTTTGAATATGCTCCTTAGCTCGTATTTTGAAGTGTATTATTGTAGGTTTGTTGTGACTGTGACGGTTGGGTCACATCGGTGACGCAGTACAAGCTTATATTTACAAGTACTTTTGAATAATTTCTCTGGTTTGTCAAGCCATGATCTGCTTACCGTAGTGACCGCTTAACTTCTCAGCCTACCTTTTTTGCCTCGAAATCGATAAATTTGTAAAACAATTGATGAAAATATGTGAGTTGGCAGAGTTTTGCATTATTAGAGATGCACCTCTGAAAAAGTTGGACTGGGTCAAGACTAAGTGGAAGGAAAACGGAATAAACATGTGAGTGTTATCAAGAATTGAGGTAAAACTTGTTCCCAGAACCTTAACGTAGAACTCAAGGTAGAACTGGAAGTTAAATTTCAAGCTAAACTCAAATTGAAAAAGAACATTTACTTGCTTCTGAATTAACAGCTCACTGTTGGTGCAGCATGTTTTATTCTATCATTTGAGTCATTTTGTTGAGTAAAATGATAATGACATGGGATGAAATACACACAAATAAACTATTCATAAAAATTACCATAGAAAAATTCACCAGCCCTCATCATAACCTTTGTAAAAGACGAATTCTTTTTGTGAGATACCATCACACTTTCCCTAGATCGCTCTCTGTTGACGACTGTATAAAAGCCTTTCAAGAGACGTGCATGATGACTAAAAACTTGAAACTTTGTACGCTGTAGAACTTATTCAGCTCAACTCAGCTCGGAAAGTTCTCCTCTCACAAAATGACGGATTCAAACATTCGTTTTCATCAGCGTTGCCAAAAATGTTGCGTCTGCTTCAGTCAACACGGTCTATTCAAACAGTATTTTTTGTTGTTAGATAGTGTGTATTTGTATGGGAATGTTATTTCGTTCGGGATACAGTACTACCAATATGTGAAAGCGTTTATTCATCGTTAATAGTTAAACGTTAAATATAGAATTGTTTGAAATCAGGCTCTAGGTTTGTGAAATATTATTTTATTTAATAGAAAGCTGAAAATCTTGCGCGCTATTACACGTTCATGGAGAAATTCCATTAGCCTCATTGCTGTGAATGGAGCTCAGGAATTTCTTAAGCTTACGTTAGAGAAAATATTCTTTACAACAAAAGTCAAGACTTGATACTTGCATCAGGAAATGTTTCCAATTCTATGCCACCTCATTCTGGACCCTCGTTCCATTTTGAATATTCGCCCTCCCTTAGGTCTTACCTGCTCCGCAATGATTCAATTAATAATCAAGTGGAGTCATTTGGACATCTAAAAGGCTCATTGTTCGGTCGAACTTCTCGGAGAGAAAGGAGGCACGGAAGCAGAAGAGTCAGCCGTGAATGCCGCCTCAGAGTCGAGAGCTTTTCCCACTCGCTTGGGCCACCTCAATGCCTGCCAAAAAATACCATTGCTTTGTTGAACGCTGTGATGAACGGCGTAGAGAAACTACAGGGGAGGTTTTGTTCTTACCTCGGAATGAACCTAAAGTCAGAGACGTGAGTTATTGAGCTAGATATCCAGCAATCTGTAGCAAAATATGTTAATGTGAATCCCGGAAAAACTTTACGACTGGCAATTCTTGTTCAAAATGGAAGGTCCAGTTCGAAATGTTTTTTACTACGCGTTCGCACTCGTCATTTTATCAGCTGAAATGAGTTTCTTTCGAAAAATGACAAGGTTTTGCTTTCTTATTCAAATATCAAATGTTGCAACTACATAAATCCTCGCGAAGGATTAAAAAACGGAGCGCTTAAGCTGGAATGTAGCAAATCGTGATGAAGAACTCAATCGTTCAACGAGCAGAAGTGCACGACGCAAACAAAACAGAAACATTTCCTAGGAACTTCAGCTCAGATTTTTAGGCTGGTCCCAGATTTGTTATACCCTGTCCGTCCCAGCTGCAGTGATTTCAAACTGCATCTCTTGCCATCATTTATTCAGATGATAATTATCTTTCCTCAATGAAAGGGAGTGTTTTTCAAGCTACACACACTCGTAGGTAGGAAAAAAAACGTCAGCAACACATGGGGAAGAAACTGACGGCATATATTATTTATGGCCAAATTCCGACCATACTCGTATTTCCTAGCGTTTAGTGAAGGATTGTGAGCAAGCGGGATTGTGATTGTGAACACTGCACTTGATTTTGAGCAAGCGGGATTGTAATTCAGAACATTTCACTGGATTGTGAGCAAGCGGGATTGTGATTGTGAGCGTTTCACTTGATTGTGAGCAAGCACGATTGTGATTGTGAGCGCTTCACTTGATTGTGAGCGCTTCACTTGATTGTGAGCAAGCGCGATTGTGATTGTGAGCGCTTCACTTGATTGTAAGCAAGCGCGATTGTGATTGTGAGCGCTTCACATGATTGTGAGCCCTTCACATGACTGTGAGCGAGCGGGATTCGTTTGGGTGATTTTTGCTTGACTTGTTAAAGTTGCCGGTAAAGATGCAGTTCATGACCCAGAGTTTCTGTCGGAGGATCTAAATAAACCAAAATTAGACACGTATTTGTTGAGTTGAATTTCTAAACTTTGAAGTGGACTCCATAAATTAATAAATACAGAGTACGTGATGATACTTATGGTGGCTACAGCATTCATATTTCTGTAAATGAACTCTCTCAACGAAGCGCTGTTCCATCTTCTATTGCTTAAAGTACAGCTGGTCGCCTGGGGGGTATGCAGGACACTCGAGGGCCTTGATTGCTTCCATGCACTGCTCTGTTTTCATTATGTTTCTAGCCAGCTGTGAGCTCACGGTAGCGTGACGACAGTCAGTAAGCAAACGCTGCACTCCGTTCAAACGTGCAGAGAAAATAGACTTCTTTGCAGACCCATTCAAATGGGCAGACTTCTGTGGGATGAATGCTTCATTCATTGGTCATATGACCCTTTAATTTTTCTGATATAATGAAATTAAGCCGTTATTTATCCCTCATTGTAAGATAGTTGATGTTATAAGATCATTGAATGTTTTGCGATAGTTTGATCTTTCTTGTAGAAATTATGGGCTTGGAAATCAGCTGTTCTCGTATGATAAGAAATTATTTCAGTAATGTAACAGTACGAATATCAACACCAAAACCATTACGCATTTCTTCACATAAGTATTGTATACACAGTGATTTGGAGTTTATAAATCTACGCAGCTTATTTCAAGATCAAGGATCTAAACTGTACTTAGACCCTACATAAACTTTAGACCCTAGACCCAAGAGCAGGGGCTCTCAGCATAGAGTACGAAGTCATCTATACAAGGGATTTCAGCAGACCAGGAAGGGTCCAAAAATCTCATTGTTAATCATATCATCCGGAGCACGAAGGCTACACATAAGCCTGAGGGCTAGAATTACCACGTGTCTTAACCTTTTAAATATCACTAGACCGAGAGCCATTGAAAATTAACAAAAATAGCCATCCTAAAACTCTAACAATAGTTGAGGATCTAGCTAGTCTAGATCTAGCTTCAGTTTGTGCATGAGTTGTTTACTTCAAATCCGAGCCAGCAGGCCGGCCCAGTTTCTGGTGTCTTTTCTGTTCCTTCCTTAGCTTACCCCGTGACAGCCTGGAACGATCATGTGATAAATAAATATGCGCCGGGCTGCGATCCAAAACTTTTACTCATACTATATTTCCCAGCCTTAATTTTTCCTCTCCTCTGCGAAGAAAATCGTGGCGGGTGCTGCAGCAAACAGCGGCGCGGCCGATGTGTTCCGCCGCCGCTGAAGTGTTTAGGTCGGAGCTCCTAATCTACCCGAGAGTTCTCGAAGTTCTCGAAGTTCTCCGCTTTTTTCATTCTCAGCAAAGTTATGACGGAGGACTTTGACGACACTTCTTCGCAACAGCTTGGCGCTCAAGGGAAGGATTGAGGGCTTCTCACTCTGCTGAGCAAGATAAATTCAAGCGCGCTTCCCGGCTCAAAAGAATACACGATGCTTTTCGAGTGATACATTACACGGTCTCCTACCTATGGCCGAGTCAGGATGGTCTGATTGTTTGTTTGAGAAATCGTCGAGGATATCGGGATTATTATAGAAAAGCGTGTGGTTGAACGATCGAGCAAAGCTCCTAAGTTTGGGGCTCGTTGATTCATTAAGTTAGTACGAATCCAAATTATAATTGAAGCCAAGTACAGTAACATCAAAATGATAGGGAGATAGAAAATTAGCCGCATTCCTGTTTCGAAATTTAAAAGATTTACAACGTAACGGATTTACATGACGTAAAAATTACAACGTAAAGGATTTACATAACGTAAAACGTAAAGGATTTACATGTTTTTTAGATTAGCTTCCTTTTTTTTAACGTGATTGATTGTATTATTTATAAGTCTGTGTATTCGTATGATGAAAAATACTTGCCTTTAGTCTCTGATACGCTTAAGCAACACTTCTTTCACTCCTGTGGCTGCTGGAAAGTTTTTAATTAGCAAGTCACATTTTGATATCTGAAGGATATCATAGTTAGAAAAAATGAGATTTGGAGTGCAGGCCGTATTGTGTTCTTTAAGATTGGGTATTAATTTGAAAAGTTTAATCACACGCGTGCGGACGTGCGTAACTTCGGACGATAGGTTTCTGCTCTCGTTAGAATTAGTGGCCGATTTGAGGCCTCTGATATATTTCGGACATGATTCACTTCCGACATGAGAAACCTTATCTCTTGTTTCTGTTTCTTCTTTGTAAACACTGCGATCATGTTTAAGCATATAGAAAATGCTCGGCCGAGCTCTAACTTTGATCACTTGACTATAATTATTCAATAAATAAGAAATGCAGAATCCCAGAAAACAAACTAACTAATGTAAAATACCCAAATTTAAAATAGATTTTGACTTAACATTGCATGAAACATTGGCCCGCATGTTCACTTCGCCTAGATTTCCATCATCCGTGGAAGTGTGGGGAAAACTTCAAGAAAAATTCGTATTTTGTTTGCAAGAGGTGAGTCAGCAATGGACTGCTCTTCTCAGCACCGTATGTTTTTTATCTTGACTCAAATTCAACAAATTCTATTTTCGCTTTGCTCGAGCAGTTCAGTGAATACTAAAAACTCCTCTCGGTTAAACATTTCTGTATGTTTTTCGCTATAGTTCCTGTAGGATTTACAAAATGTCTTGGAATTTGTTTCGGCGTAAGGAGAGCGAATTGATAATTTTATAATATATTTTTCTGATCATTTTTTAATATTTTGACAGTTTTAATGTTTCAAGGTACAACCTCATAAAGCAAATGTTTCACTATTTTTATGTCCCAATCCATGCCCTATTTTTCGTTCTAGCGGAAACGATATCAGCCGCTCCGTAGACTTATGATTTGCGAACAAATTGAAACTTTCGATACAAGCGTGATCCATGAGATTCATAACACATGTGTATTCACCTGCAGTCCTGAATTGTACTCAAACAAGTTGAGGGCAATGTGTAACATGATCATCTTCAGATCCTACCACCAAAAAAGCGTGGATGCTACTTTCTTCTACCAAGAAAATACTTCGAACAAATTTTACATTTAATTCATCATGCATGATGCCCAACTCTTTTGTTGATGACGCTTTTGTCACACCTCACTCAAAATATTTGCGTTCGAATTGTATGCATGAACTCAGGCATCTCGCTTCAAATACTTGTATTTGTTGGTAGTTTACTCAGGCATTCCGGTTTCGAATATTTCCAATGGTAGTCTACGCAAGCATTTCGCTTTCCAATATTTGAAATGGTAGTCAACGCAAGCATTTCGCTTTCGAATATTTGAAATGGTAGTCAACGCAAACATTTCGCTTTCGAATATTTGCAACGGTAGTCTATGCAAGCATTTCGCTTTCGAATATTTGGAATGGTAGTCTGCGCAAGCATTTCGCTTTCAATTATTTGAGATGGTTTTGTACCCAGCCATCTCGGTTTCCAAACACAAAGACCTCCCGCGGCCCGCCGAATGACACGAAAAGAGGCCGTTAAGGCATGCCACCAGCAGGGCCACGATTAGGTTGCTGTTGCCACGCATGATCATCAATTCGGAGGCAATGAGCCAACTTGGAGCATTAACGAGAAGAACTCGAGGCTTCCCAAGGCATAGAAAATGGCTTTTGCAAGTCATGCGCTCCAGCTTACGTCATGCCTCCACAGGAAGCAAAGCTGACCCCATGAAACGAAGTCTACTTCCTTCTCCTCTTAATTTTTAGATGAGGTAATATGCGTAACAACGTAAAACTTTAACATCATTTGCATTCATAAACGATGGCATCGTTCGCACTCGATCATCAGGACTGTTATAATATCAGCGGTCCTTTTAGTTCAGAAAAGCAGTTAATTGCAAATGAAAACACAAGCAGCACATGACGGGATACCAAAGAAAATTAAAATATATCAGTTTAAAATTTAGTCTGTTTGTTCCAAACTGTAAACATCCCTTTAACCCTGATCGTATTTCTCTGGCTAGCCCGATGGTGCTCGTTCCTGAAGTAAATATTGGGGCTAGATACAGTAACAAGAGTGTTATCATTAACATGTCTTTACTGGGGCTAGATAACATGAGCGTTATCATTGACAGGTCTTTACTGGGGCTAGACAGCATGAGCGTTATCATTGAAATGTTTTTAGCTAGTAAGCGATCCATAGACATCCATGTACCCCAGAAATGTGGTCAAAATTTTTCCTAAGTAACGAAACCAGCTGAACTTGGATAGCCATATTCAGCAGAAAACCCCTTACTCACCTCGATCAAACTTTGTTGTCATGCGAAACCGCATACACCCTAACCTGTAGCCGCATCGAGATAAATGATCGCTTAAACTTATGCACACTAGGTGTATCAATACTTTCCGCTTTAATTAAGTGGGCTCCATGGTGTAGTGGTCAGCGTGATGGCCTCACTGCCGAAAGGATCAGGGTTCGAGCCTCGGCTCAGGTGAGGCTTTTCACGAGACCGCAGAGTACTTCCCTTGGAAAAGGAAGTTTAAGCCACACATTCCTCACATCCCTCACCACACCACTAGTTGTAAGGCATTGAAAACCCAACGGTAAAACGTGTTGGAATTAATAAATGTTATTTTTTATAATCATTCAGGATGTTCCAGATAAATGTGTCATTTTTACTCGTACACTTAATTGCTCATCAATAATTTTGAATGCGTTTGAAAACTAGCCAGTAAAACTGATGTTTTATTTATATAATATACAACATTTCGTGACGATAGAAGCTTTTACGAGAACGCATTCGAGAGTAGATAATTTTGGCCTCCCAATAGGTTAAAGTTACGCACTTGTGTGCGCATTTTTTCAACAATGTATACTCATATTCAGAACCTAACTTCGTCCATAGACGCGAAGAAATGACGAAACCGTACATAGATATCAGTTTCATATGAAGATACATTTTCTTTTGATAATTAACTATGCCAACACAATATTTCCTGTTTCTGTCCACAGTTTCACCACATGAAGTATTTCTCTGTGAATCATTCTCACCGATATTCATTGTATGGCACTCAGGCAGGTAGTAACTGAAAATATAATAAATAGTACACATATACCCATTACAGACATATGAACGAAGTTAATACTCAAGTGTACTATGGTGAAGTGGAAACTGTGTTCGTGGAATTTCCATTAGTCAGTTGATCTACACATTAGTTCAGTTAGACCAGAATTGGATGTGCTGTGTGCAGTCGAATGTTTTTCCCTGGAAAATGGGGCTGTGATTACGCGCAACGTATTGTCAGACTTCGCAGTGTATCATATTTCATGCGTAGGGCATCTCCTACGAGTTTGTATTCATGTCGTACGCTTCAGCTTTGACTCCATGTGGGTGTGCGTTACAAAGTATCTGGTAATGCGTTAAGATTTATCTGGGTGTACAAGACTTTGTATCTGAGTCTGTAGTCTGGTGCCGGTAAGGGCATAACTGTATAGTCAAAGCGTGTAAATTTACACGGGAGGCATACATTTATGCACTTTAGGCGTACCCGTTGTGTAACCGCGGAAAGTGCAACCAGTGGAATAATTTCACTCATCTTTACTTCACAGTGCGCATCTCGTCGCTATGCCTAAGCTCGCTCGCAAACCTGCAGCCACATCTCGCTATGCCGAACTCCACATAAGCACTGGAAGTAATGGCGGTGCCTGAATTGAAGAGAGACTTGGACCAAAGTCTTACTGGTCTCAAAAAAATCCTATCGTTTTTTGAGAGAGAGAATTAAATGACCGAAAAAGTAATGTTCCGGTAAATAAACTTTCCTTGTTGGTTAAAAGTGTGAGGGCATTCATTTTATTCTCTCTTCTGAATATTGCCGTTGCACGCTTTCATCAATACATTTCTCACCAACTACAGCCTTCGATTAAATTGAAACTCGATTGATGAAATCATATGCTTTCAAGACTCTATTCTCCATGATTGTGCCCAATAATTATTGCATCAATGAAACCAAACCTAATTAACAACATCGAGAAGAAATTCTTGGAATTTATGGACAATTTTTCCATCTGAAGCTGGCGGTGGGCAGACAGCAAGGCGCGGGCGGGTCCGGAGAGCGTGACTGGCGAGATCGAGGCCGGAGATTTACGAGGCCACTGGAGCAGCGCCCAAACTGGTGTCTATTGTGAGGTATCAAGAAATTGATTGTCTGCCTTGACGGCCTTAATTCAATTGAAACCTTAACAGCACTGGTCCATTAGACCCCATTTGAGAGCTTCCTTGTACTGCTGCGACTGATCAATTCGATCGAGGGCGCAGTAGGTACTGGACAAGCTCTCGGTAGTGCTGATAAATGACTCCTATCATGAGTGGTACCTTTACCTAGACCAGGTACTCCAGTGCAGGTGTTCCGAAAGCTTAAGAATATGATGAAGTTCATATGAACCGCGCCTCAAATTGATTGTCATTGCAGCGTCGGCCGGTTAGATTTCAATCTCTATTGTACGTAGTTTATTGAATGATCAAGTACATTCAAACTCGAATTCCTGAAAAACAATAGCGTTCGAATACGAAAGATTTTTGAGTTGAATCATTTAAAGAAAGACTGTCTTGACCGACTTTTAAAAACGGAAAATGATATTTCGTAAGAGTCTATTAGAAAATATAAGCTTAACCGGCTGTTTACTGTATTAATGATTCATGCGTAACTTTCAAGCTGTACCGAAATTTTCAATAAAGAAGGGTGTGACAAAGTAAAAACAGTACAAAAGCTCCTATATGAGGGAAGAAATGATTCGCATTAAAACAGAAATGACTGCCGCAGCAGAATCAACGAAGACGTCGAAATTTGTAGGAAAGCTGATGAAAGAGCTTATCTTACTAATCAGTTAGGGATTATGTGCTCATTTAAAACACTCAGAAAGAAACCTAGTTTCACGTTACATTAATTTTTTTCAGAAATCAAACAATACAAACAGTGGCTGTGTAGGCGGCTGCCTGCTCTTACGAGTGCGCAGCGACTGCGATCGAGAGTGAAATATATAAAAGATTTACAATACTGAAGGCTACTAGAAACTTCATGACGAGCTAAGTTTAGTTCTGTATTAATGCGCATTTTTATTATTCGGCACTAACTATAATCCCAGCTAACCTAGCACATGAAGTTACTCTAGCCATCCCCAGCGTCCTTGTCGAGCTGACGGAAGTTTGAGGTCTAGACTTCCACTCAGCTGAGACTTGACTTATGCTTTTGTAGGATTCATATACCACCGTAGTTCAAGGTAACGAGGTCATTCCCTAGGTATCAAAAAGACAAGCTTCACAAAAGCATGGCCCGTGGAGGCGCTGTTACAAGTCTGAATTATAACGTTGGGACGTCAGCATGGCGTACGGAGTGGGATGGCCCTGTCGCTGGCCAGCAGCCTTGATAGATGAGGGCTTAGTTCATCATGAGGAATGCACGACGTTTCTGCACTACGGTTCCAGACTTTGTGACCGCAAATAAATTTATACTTGGGAGTGAATTACGTGCTCTTATATTTTTCTGTATTGCGTAACTGAATAGATTTCAGCATGCATAGCTCAAAAATGAATAGCTGTTGGGTTTGTGTGTAAGCGTTGGTATTTGCTGCGCTACCATGTAAGGGTGGGAGGGTTTAACCTAGTAAAAGAAATATGAGAGACCGGAGATATCTGCATATGTTGAACATCAAATCAATATTAAAATTCTGTCTGAGATGACAGGGAAAAACATAATTAAATGAAGAGTAATTTTTGAGAGGTAAAAGTAATTTTTTTCCTCCTCGTACGAAGATTTTCAAATTGCTTCAGTTTTGATTAACTCCGGCTTGAACGCACTGTAACTAAGTGGATGTGAGTGCCCTCTTTGACCGTGACGTCACTTTAACTAAGTGGGCACGAGGACCGTCAGTGACGGTGACGTCACTGCAACTAAATGCGCGTGAGTGTCCCCATTGACGGTGACGTCACTACAACTAAGGGTGTGAGGGCCATCATTGACGGTGACGTCACTACAACCAAGTGGATGTGAGGACCATCATTGGCTGTGGCATCTATGACTGCGTTTCAACGGCTGAGTAGTCTTGAAAACAAGAGGTCTGGATAGTACTTCGAAAAAAGCTTGTCTTTAACACATGTCAATATGTTGGTGTTGAACTTTCTGTGAAAAAAAATTCTCATTTACTGAAAAGGCTATTATGAATGTTTGTCACCCCCTTCCGATTAATTTTCAAATAAGCTTGTTTTTGTTCAATCGACCAAGCTGAATTCCGAAGTCCTTGTAACCCAGAACCAGTAACGCTTAGGTTAAACCCTTCAATTTGGAAGCTCTGATTTCTGGTGAAAGCTACAACGACCCCAGTCGACCTAAGAGGAAAGTTTCACCTCCAAGCTCCAAAAGACGAACCGAGTTCACTAACTTCCCTGCGGCCCTGATGAGCGTGCCGACTTGCAGCGGTGGAGGGGAGCGCGAGTGTGTTGGTCAGAAACTGTCGTCTCCGAAAATGCGACTTGTTTCTCACGCCTCCTTGTTTTGCTCAAGAATGTTTTTCCAATAATCTACCGAAAACTCAGGCCGTCACGTGTGAGCGGAGGGCAGCCATGCGTTGCTGAGAGCTGAGGGCCTCAGGACAGTAAACAGCTCTTCGTCATCCCACCGGACGGCCAGCTCCGCACACTCGGTCCCAGAAATTCTTTGCACCGTTCGATGAACAAGAAAATTATGTCTGCAGAGCAAGCCTCAAACTTTTGAAGAAACGAATTTCAATTTTTGTAGCGAAAGTTCCTTGCGAGTTGGAATGTGAAAAACATGCGTTTATTCACTACAATGTTCTCTAAAAACTGCCAGACACTTGAAAACATTTTTTTTAACTAACTTCACTCGTTTCGGAACCAACAAATAAACTGCTAAAAACGTGTCTGAAGCGTTAAATAGTAAACTAATTACCCGGCCTTTTTGAAAACTTTTTATCTTTGCTAGGATATTCTTATATAGCCTAAATTTTACTATATATGACCGTCATATCTTGAGCACAAGATTGCAACTTTCGGTTTTCACCGTGAAACAAGGGATGTATGAATGAATTGGGGAGGAGATGAAATTTCACTCGTTATTTTCCAGAAATTCCATCAGAAAACTAGTGTATTTCCTAGGCTCTTCCAGCAAACGGAATACATGACTTCAGTGTTGTGTTATTGATTCACATGACTACGTTTTGATTGA
The DNA here is from genome assembly GCA_014899125.1 of Orchestia grillus. NCBI lineage: Eukaryota > Metazoa > Arthropoda > Malacostraca > Amphipoda > Talitridae > Orchestia > Orchestia grillus. The sequence continues at coordinate 19,806 of VOMN01116849.1, forward strand.
CGATGAGTCTGATGCAAGCTTTTGAAGCGATATAATCCAATGAAATTTATACGATTCATTTTCCGTTAAAATTTCTTGCGTTTATTTCGTAACTCGACTTACAATCTGTAAATGGTAGTGCCACTCTGTAAATTTGAAACAAAACACGAAGTGTGAGTTGCGTGACTTAAAAAAAACTGCAAAACACATGTCTTATATCCAGATGAAATGAAATTTAAATTTGAACGCTTTGACTTCCACCACTAGCACCCGCACTATTCCTTCCGGTACATCCATTGCCACAATATTCGTAACGCGTGCATCTAAAGTTATTTTCAATTGCTCAGCGGATATAACGTAATCAACTCGGTGGGTAGGGTCCAGCTCGGCGAAACGCATCACTTTCCAAAGGATCATGGAGATTGGAACGCGCGACTCCGCTTTGTGGCACAGGCCGTCCGGGCCGAGGCTGCGTGTTGTGCTGTGGCCGCCCCACGCCAGGCCGGGTTCTGAGGGTAAATCAAGGCTCCCACTTGTGGTTCTCCGAGTCCAAGCTGGTCATGTTTTTCCCGCAGAGTTGAAGCTCGATACATTCGAGTGACAGTGGTTGTGAACACGTTCAAAGTGATACTGACGGTAAAAATTTGTGAATATGTTCAAAGTGACATTGGTTGTGAACATGTTTAAAGTGACAGTGGCTGTGAATTTTTTTAAAGTGACAGTGGATGTGAACAAATTCAAAATAACTGACTGCGCTCATGTATGCTCTGAGCAATGCAGATTTGTACTATATATGTGGAAAGTACGAGCTTTTTCATTTACTGCCTCTAGTCAATTCTTGAACTCCATCTTCTAGACATTCAACAGCTAGCAGACTTGTGAGATGACTGAGTTTATTCAGTCCTGATCGATGTGATAGCTTCAATACAAGGCTTGATGCTAAGTACAAAAGGTCATATTCTTAAGTTAGAAATCGAAGAATGTCGACATAGATAGCGAGGGCGAAATTTCTGTACAAAATTAGAAATTACTAGAGAAATTTAAGCTGAACTTTCGAGGAGTTGGACGTCTGTAACTCACACGCTTTCGTAGGTGTATGTTCGGACGTTTTCCCAGGAAATATTTCGCGTAAAATAAGCGATATTTAGGCTAAGAAAATTAACTTCTCTGTACTGAATTCATCCCATTTAAAAATGATACTCAAATTTAAGTGAACAGCATTGAGTTGGTAAAAATTCAACTCATCTTTCTCTAGAGCATCTGCGTAAAAATTGTGCATTTCTTTTTACGAGTAAATCCTGGGAACCAAGTCGTTAAAGGAAACATTGCTCTCCAAATTTGAAAGCACGTTTGTGTTCCAAGAATTGGAATGGACGCAAGTTTGTTCATGCGTTTTTTACTTTATTTTTCTCAAGTCGATTTGGCCTGGAGCCCCAGAATTCGACACATGTATTACTCGGAAAAACTGTAGCGTCTTATGGGATAGCATTTCACTTCTCGCTGGAAAGTCCGGCTTAAATTGGGAAGCGCTCGTGATCGTAATATTAAAGGGCGAATGAAATTATAAGCTTTTTCGATCTAGATTTAAGTATATCGTGGGAGTCTGGAGGCTTGTTCCGTTTCCAGAATATATTTCCAGAATGACATTAGGCCCCTTTGGAGATTAATAAATTTTTCGATTTCATTCCATTCCAAAGCAAGAAATATTGCAATTAAAATTGGGAAGCAGAAAATCACTTCTTTCTTTGGACTCAAAAACTCATCAAAAGCTATTATAACGTACCGGCTTCATTGGATACAGCAATGAGTTTGGAAACATAGTAAATTGAAAAAAAGGACCAAAATGTTGAGTAGTGACAGCAACAATCCCGAAATGAAAATCCCCTTTTGAATTTCATTTTATGTTCAAAATACTTTTGACTTATCGCTGATATTCCTTGAATATCCACAACAAATATAAAAATAAAAACCTTTGCTCAATAAGTCCGATTTCAAACTTCGCAATTACCACAAAAGTACAGAAATTCAGATTTGAATAGTGTATTACAACCTCGCAGAGAAATCGTAATGCATCATTTGTACTCATGCAAAGGCTGTTTGTTTCGCCCTAACAACTGTGTTATGTTGAAATGTGAAGAGCTGCTCTTGGGCGCCGACCCAGTGGTCACTTGCAGTCTGGGGCACCTCAGCAGCACACGAACAAGGTGCAGCTTATTTCTGACAGGCAAAATGTTAGTGCGCCACTGATATTCGTACAGACCCGACTAGACTGGCAATGGCTGAGGTCATCCTAATCAAGGATGATGCTCCTGCTAAAGGGTGGGCAATATAAGAAGGGTACCCCCTTTAAAATTTAATTATTGTAGGTAGCTCAGATTCTCTAAAAAAAATTTTAGGATCTCCTCGTTTATTTTAAATGGACCTGATCTTTTTAATGTTCTTAGCTCTATGTGAATATTTTTCAAAATGGGAATTCTTCAAAAGGGGTACCTCACTTATTGCGCACCCTGCATAAATTTACAGTTATCAAATTTCACGGGAATGCTAGTTTATTTTCATGGATTAGATTAGCGTATTAGTGCATGCTAGCTTAGGACCCTAATTCAGTCTACCGAAAACCAAAAAAAATTTACCGCAACAAAATTTGTTCATCATGGCCTCGATAATGAATGTATGTCACATTTGAAATGACGAGTAATAAAACTGCAAAATGCCTACCATCAGATATTTAATTATCAACCTGCATGAATTCGTTAAATCTTGTATAAAAAGAATCGAAAATGCAAACAAGAAAATTATCAGCAAAGAGTATTTCCTTGTCTTCTATGAAACTTTTCTAATAGAAGGACTTCCCCTAACCCATACAAACTAAAACCTATACGGACATATGCGCCCAAATGCTGTGTGTCAGATACTCTGGCACAGCACCAAAAGTACGCTGTAGATATTCATCAACATCTTCCGTCCGACTGTGATGACCAAACAACAATTTTTGGTCCCCTGACAGAAGCAATTGAACTTCACACAAGCAGCGTGTCCGCAGGTGAGGTGCTCCATTCGGTGCATGGAATTCCGACCAGAATCTTACAACGTTTTATCTTGCGTAGTACGGAAAGTTATCTGCGCTCTTTCGGTCGTTTCGGTGATATTCTGCGAGTGACTTCTGCTCTTTAACATTTTGTAATTTTATGGAAATCAAAAATCTTTCGCGATTTTAATTTAATGCCCGGACATTTTTGCCAAACTGCTGCAGTTCGAAAACCTGCTTCACAATATATTCTTGACCGCTTTTACTCAACTGGCTTCCCCTTTGTATATACTCGCATATAATAATTGAACATCTTCATGTCTATCAAATGCTATTTTGAATTCTAGCAAAAAGTTGTCGATGAAAATCATTAGTTCTAGATGGTATTCATCATTACTGAATTCCGGGCGCATTCAGACGTTTGAACACTTGTCAGGTTCCAATTGGTAGGAAGCATCCATTGTCTCACAAGTACAGTTTGTGAGCGCGCCCATTTATTTCTAATGTTTCTATGAGCCTACTGCGCTACGATAATCGTATCCGAGGGATGTCATACGGGGTTTGCAGCACGAAATGTACAAAACACAGCAGAACTCATAGCAGGACTTTCTCGAATAGCACCGAGTCGGAAACCAATGCAAAAGCCTCTCTTTGCATCCGAATTGAATATTTTCCACCCCAACAGAATTTTCTCCCGATATGAAAACATCGTCACTGTGCAGCGGCTTGAAATTTTCACTTGGTATTCGTGTGCACTTTGCTGAAAAACGGCCTCCGTGCGTGTTGATTGGGGTCTCTGATAGAATTTAGCCTATTGTGCGGAATAGTCTATCAGTTAGTTTCTATAGGACATTTGCTTTTCCTCTTTGAATATCCTGTAAACAAAGGTCGGTGAAAAACTTGCAGCTGTGTTCAGCATCGAAGGTTTATTTTGGTATTATTTCAGTGATTAATATTGAGTTTGTGTTGTACTGTACGAGGGTCACATCGAAACCAAATAAAATTTACTATCTCTGCATCACAGTAGACAAGGGATACAAAAAGCACGTAAAAGAATATTTTTTTGTTTCCCAATAGCACATATATACACATATATGTATTTTCGCCATTTGTTTTCGAAAATACCTTTCTTAAAAGTTATGGAAATACGGTTTTTTAAACTTATGTGCGTTCATATATCTATAAGACAGATGTCAAACTTGCATCTGTCAGACATACAGGAATCGTAGAATAGCTCTCATGGTTTTCTAAAATGGAATAGTTGGATTCAGATTCGATCATCAGTGCCCCTTGTGACACTCGCAACGTGTTCTGCACCATCTACGCCCGGAGACAACCGATCAAGCGACTTCAGTGCCGTTGCACGACTCGTTGGTTGGCGGCACGNGATTCGATCATCAGTGCCCCTTGTGACACCTGCAACGTGTTCTGCACCATCTAAGCCCGGAGACAACCGATCAAGCGACTTCAGGTGCCGTTGCAGGACTCGTTGGTTGGCGGCACGGCACACAGAGGCGGCCTAAACGAACCTGTGCTCTTCGAGAAATTTTGCACCTCGAAGCACTTGAATGCCGTGTTTTACCGAGCTGCTGCTAGTTGAAATAACTCTGGTGCGTGATAGGCGTGAGTTTTATCACTTCTTTGAGTGTAGGTATCTTCAGTGTTGGTATCATCAGTTTAAGTCTCGTCAGTGCAGGTATCATCAGTGGAGGTACCATCAGTGCAGGTATCATCAGTGCAGGTACCATCAGTGCAGGTATCATCAGTGGAGGTATCATCAGTGCAGGTATCATCAGTGGAGGTATCATCAGTGGAGGTATCATCAGTGCAGGTCTCTGCAGTGTTGACATCATCAGTGCTGTGAGGGGCCGGCCATTGGGATGTACGTGTGGTCGAGTTGAGCCTTCGTGACAATTGTTCGGTTTTTGCTTTCCGTTTGCGATTCTTTGAGGTTTTTACAGGTGTGGTACAGCTTCATAGGTTGAATCTAGCCATAATTTTTTGTTTTTTACTTTCTCGCTAAGTAAACGTACGAAAATTTATATCACGTGTCAATGTTCCATTATCGTCCATTTTATTTTGTAGAACGAATATTCAGTGTAGATCTCCCAATACCTCTGGCATCATCAGTTACGTACTCAACTTCTGAAAACTTGTGCCATCACCTCTAAGCAGAACTTCGTTTGAAATCTCCCATCCCTGCCACTGTTACATTCTCCTTCAACGTCGTCCAAGCTGCAACAATGGGCGTTATTCCTTTCCGGTCGAATTTTATCTCGTGTTGGAAAACCGACGGCTCCCTTTTAGTTACTGTATATCTCGAACTGAGCTGCAAATTTTACCGTAGAGGTGCGTACGGTCTGAAATATTCTTTTTTGTGCCGCGTTAACGAAGCAATGAAGAGCTATACGGACGTCGTGTTCATCAAACGCGGGAGGTTATGGATCGTGTATTGGACGATAAAATGTACAGATTTTCAATCATCATCAACATCAGAGTCGAATAACATCCTATCGGTCAATATTCAAATGTAAGGTATATATGACTTTCCCCATTGAAAAAAGTATTTTTAAATTTTCAAAGATTTTATAGAAAAAATCTGTGTATAAACAATGTCACACATTTTATATCCCATAGCGTCACTCACACTAATTGTCCATCTTATACGGATTCTAACAATGCACAGTAATCTTCAAACTATAACAACTCTTCCGCAGATCAAAAGCTGAGAATGCACCTTCTTAATAGCAACAGCAAACTTAAAAACAACTACATGGCGATATTTTGGAGACTAAGCCTTCTTCAAACGAAGTCTCGTTCCTTGAGTGAAATCGGATAGATGAATTGGAAAGGGTTAACGAGGTGAGTGCAGCATGAGCAGCGAACTCTTCCGGCAGGTTCCCTAATTAACCTGCCCTAATGAAGTGCCTCATCTCGAGCTCGTCCAATTTTCGAAACCTTGCTTCATTGCTCGAGCGGCGCGCAGCTGCCTTCGGCTTCTGAAGGAGGTGAGACCATCTCCCGTCTGGCGAGAGTAGGCCTAAGCCAGAGCAGCGGGGCCTGGTTCTTGGAGTACTAGGTCCTCACCATGAGTACTGGGGCCTGGTTCTTGGAGTACTAGGTCCTCACCATGAGTACTGGGGCTTGGTTCTTGGAGTACTATGCACTCACCTTAAGTACAGGGGAGTACTTCTAGCTGTACCAGGCCTTCACTAAGAGTACCGAGACCTAGTTTGTGGTTACAGCAAATTTAGGAGCGGTGAAACTTAGTTCGTCTTTGTAACGAACCCATGAGAGTCGGGACCCAGTTTTTGGTTGTAATCAAAAGTTCAAAGCGTCGAAAATAATTTCGAGGTACAGCGCAGAAAACATGGTTAATTAAGTAAACCTTTTAATCAAGAGCCCGTTATTAAATTAGTGTTTTTTGTTTACGAGTAACGAAATGCGACGAGGACCTCGCCAATTGAAAACACGTACACGAATTTCAGTGAACTCTTAATTTTTTCTAAATACTAAATACTCCTACTTGCTTTGGACATCGCCTAATTGATGTTTTCCTGCAGCGAAGAAATCTTCTCGGTCTTCAGGCCAAGCTAAAGAGAACGAGTTTAATTAGAGTTCGAGGTCGAATCGTGCACTCCCTTGGTTTGACAGAAGCAATTATCTCAAGTGGATGAGATGACATCCTGTATAAATTGTAAGCCTAACTCCCTTATTTCGTACAAATGAGGGGCAATGAGAACAACTACACGGCGTAGACTCTATGTAGGATCGACAAAATATAATAAAACGTCGTTTTGCTCTCATAATGGAAGCCGATGACAATTATTACTGGAAAGACATTAGTTTGTTCGATTATTGTTTTCTATACTTCCAATAAAATGTTCGTAAAGCTAAGTTGAAAAATCACATATTTGAAGCATAAAGATGCAGTAACTGTCACTTCGTAGTACTAGTGTAGCGAATAGAAAATGATTTAGATTAGCTTAGTGTGCCAGTCGTAGTTT
>VOMN01116850.1:0-17217 GCA_014899125.1 Orchestia grillus
CTAGTTTGGGGAGGAGTGATCTACAGTTCCAACAAAGAAGACTAACTCGTGCAGATGTACTTGAAATAAACGTCAATCGGAAACGATCTAGAGGGTATAACTGGTCGAGTCTTAAATTCAAACGAGATGACATCTTGAAAAAGCTACTACGACCGGTCGAGCTAAAAATCTACACGCTTGAGCCAACCCTCCTAAACGTATATTTATACCTGTACTTCCGTTATAAGAGATTGTAAATCAACACCCGTACACAATTAAAATGTCACTCTTATAAATGAAAAAATAAGCAGCCTCCGGTCACATGGAATATAGTCACTATGAGGTATGTCGTAATTGACACATGTCACCACAGGACCGACTGCAAGATAGAAGACATAGCACTCACAAGCCTTGAAAAAATATCAACATTTTCTACGCATCTCTTAGTCTTTCAAACTAATGAGAATCCAGCAATTATTGTTGCTGAAATAAAAGGCGGTGACGCATAGCGTATTCCTCCACCTTAATTTCCCACACATTCTCACAAGGCCATGAGGTCAAATTCACCGTTGATCTACGGGATATTCGTTACATAAGAACAACATAGCATGGTAGAAGAAGACCCTTTTTAAATCATGTGCTCCCAAAATACAGCAGGTTTCATTGTCTCAGTAATAAGAAACTAGCTCTTCGAACAACCTTAACATTAGTGGACGAGCGTTAAAGTCGTTTAGCGGTTTGAATATTAGATCTTCATATCAGTTACCACTACCTGCAATACTTCTGCCAAAAAATGAATCAATTCACAAATCAAGATTCCTACTTCTTACGATTCTAATAAACGTGTTCAATTGAGTGATCACTTAATATCGTAAGTTGCACCGAAATATTTCAAAACAATTTTTACCATACACAATGAAAAGAGGCACACAGTTGACGCTAGCATCAACGGACCTCGTTCCAACGAGCTTCAGAATAATTAGCGTATCTGAAATGTCTAACTTGGGCAATCTCCGAGTGCGATTTCAAATATTCGAGTAAAATCTTTCGTTCGGGCAAGTAAGTGCTCATAGTTTTTTAAAACATTGTGTAACGTGGCCTATAGGCTCAGCATTATCGGACCAATTGGCCCCCGCTTTAGTCCGTCGTTGCAAGCGGCGACTGTATATGTGAATGTGAAAAATGAGTCTCATTGAGCATAGTTTCTTTTGTAGCTTTAGATACCCCACAGTATCATTTAATGACGTATGTTTAAAAATGAAGTATATTTATCTTACGTAACTTCAAAAGAATGTTTGCTCTGTCTATTAAATTATTCAAACTCAGGTTGAAAGCATCGCCGAGTCAAGCATTATTTCTTAGATCACAGCAGTGCTTTATTTTTCACTTTGGAGTATGCAGTGGATGGGAAAGACAGCAACATTTCTTGGCAGAACAATTTCCATGAACAGAATATTTACCGGAAAGTGGATATAAATTTGAATTTTCCCCATTCATATACTTACGTTACATTTGCGACGATGCAGTCATATACCGATGGTATCGGTAAAAATATTTTGGTTGCGAGTACGAATTGTGCTCTCCTTGATTATATGAGAGCAAGAAAGAAAAATGTAACACAATAAATTATTGATCCAAAATGAACAATCACTTCCCTCTTAAATTTACGGTGTAGCTGTGAAACGCTTCATGTTTTTGAATGGAATATATGTACTTACTCAATGTAATTCCCTGTCACAGGAGTGGCACGTTGTCTTTACGAGTTGATAATCACGACATGATCATTATTTCTTCCCTTTCAACTCACTTCAGACACTCGATTTCGTACAAAGCAAAAATTAACATCGCGGGTAAACAAGACCACAACCCTACTCGCCGACAAATGAAGTACCTTGGTCAAACCCCTCACTTACGACCGAGGTGTGCACATCCTGTAAAAATATTTTTCCAATCTACAACAAATATTATTCATGGATCATTTCCCATATTTCAGAAGACCTTTTCGTTCTACTGCATAATACAAGAGAAGAACTCACCTCCTTGGAGGGCGAAGAAGATGCAACACAGCAACAGCCTCCGCATGATGGAGGTTGAGGTCAAAACGGCAGAAGTCCTGATATTCTTTCCGCAGCAGTGGTACTTGCACCTAAACCACGTCCTGAAGACTGTAAGAACAGGACAGCAAGAAATTATTACTCAATTTATCATTCATCTGTAAACTATACGAGAAATCTCATGTTTTTCTACCGAGCTCTAACGTCGATCTGTTAGTTTTATGTGAAACCAAACGGTCGGTTCAATTGGACAAATTGATTCATCGAATACTCAACTTTAAAAATGCCAAAACTACGTGCTTTCGACACTTTAGAACGAACTTAACTATAGTAAAACGGAGCCTAATACGGAGACCTTAATCAAGTATACATGCTCATTAAGTTCACCGTAATAGGCTTTGTAATTTAGAATTTAATATAGTGTTATTTGATATCATTGTTGTTCATTATTTCTTTAAAATAAATTATTTCAAAACTCTTATTTTGCGTTTTATACCAGAACACCTTGGAAACTTTTGGTGCAAGAATTGCTAGGAAAAGTAGATAATTGAATGATTTATTCTAACATGTCCATGAATAACTCAGGGATATGAATAATTTCCGGCTTCACTGTGCTGTTAATACCATCATAATAATACAAAACAGTAATTTGAAATACTTGAATAAAAAGGCTTTGTGTACGTGGACCGAGCCACGTTTGAGATACCCATAAGATGTCAATATCCTCGGTTACCATCATCCTTTGTACGACGTCCAATTTACCATGAAGGCTTTGTGCATTGACACATTTAATATTAATCTTTTTCATACTTCGAGGTTCATTGAAGAGAGTGCACTTGCTCTGTCGCAAGGTACGCATTGCGTCAACTTGGCTCGGTTGGATGTAGTCGTGTTATCAAGGTGGTATGTTGGTCAAAGGTGAGCATTTTATTTTCTCGATCATATTGTCCAGTCATAATGATCGGGTTCTATTTAGGTTCCTGTTATCTATCTCTATATGGAAAGCACTGCGGCGGAAATTTTCAGATGAATTCCGCAGATGTTCTTCAGACACTATTATCATTTTCACTGAAAATGTGGATCTGTTTTCGAATTACATTGATAATTATTTGAAGAATGAGGTCTCCCGCAGCGTAATAGAATAACTTTACATTTGCGTATATGTTCATCGGCGGGACCAGATTACCATCAACTTGTCGATGAAATTCGTGTATTGGTTCTCATTAGTCAAGCTCTTCTTTTCAATGACACTTTTCAACGATTGATAATGTCATCTATTGCTCGATTCGAAATTAGTTGATATGCTACTGCATGAAGCGGACAGTGTCTACTAGCTTGTGGCTGAACTGGTTCTAGTTTCAGTACCCGTTTGAATGTCATCTTTTGCGTCGCACACGAAGATACAAGTGAGATTCATTATAAAGTTTTTGATGGAACCAATTATTAACTCTAGGTTTCATTGAAGTTATAGTTGTAATGTTTGCATTATAGTTACGCTGATGACTGTCAAATACTGTTTGATCTTGTAGAAAATTTTGTCTCAGGTTACGATTTTATTGTATTAGCGTACAAGTTAAAATTTAAATCTATCTATCTATTTTCTGTCTATCTATCTATTTTCTATCTATCTATCTATCTATCTTCTATCTATCTATATACTAAAACTCTGGTCGTCTTGCTTGTTTGCTTGCTTTCATGTGGATACCGACTTAACTGCGTAGGATATATTTCTGGATACGGTTTGCCTACAAGAGTCGAGTTTTCTGTAGTCTCGACTATTTATTAGCACTTATTTAAATTTTATTTGACCCAGCGGGTTACGGGTTGTCTAGTGATTTTTAGAACTAATGGCAATTTGCAATCGGTTTTCTCATCGGTAGAAAGTAATGTGAATATATTTTGTGCGCAGATTGCATACATGTTAGAACTATATTGGGGAAAGGTTTACCCACACCAGGCACGCAAGAGGTGACTATGCAGTCTTTTTGGAAGTACTTTTGTTAAACTATTTCTACTCGTTACATATATGAAACTTTCGTGAACCATTCTTTAACGAGTACAATACTAGTTCAGTATTACTGTCCCTCCCTTCAACGGGACCCTGTCAAATGAAGGTGGCGTGTTGAAATTATTTGCAAAATCAACTTCCTCGCAATTTGCTCAAGAAACAGACGAGTTTCTCTCGGGAAACGAGGTAATACTTGGCAGTTCTTCGATAAATATTCACGAGAAAAGGCATAATTTGAAACTAATAATTCGATAAGAGGACAATGTGTGCTTGACCATGACAATTCATTTCATTTGAGCTAGCCGCTAGGGCGAAAAACGTAAGTTACCGAAACAGATTACATAGTATTTAAATTGGGCAGCCATTCAATTCATTTCAGAAGATCTTCAAAATTCCCAGAAGTTATGGTTTAGGGTGCCCGCACACCAAAAGCGTTAAAGCGAGAGTGCAGGCAAGCGAGAGTGCATGAAAGACTGAAAGACCATCTTCAGCACGCTTGCAATCTCGCGCATGCACGCTTTTGGTGTGTGCACTTGAATGCATTACCGTGTTCTCAAGCCACTCTTGCATTCTCGCATGCCATCTTCTCGCTTTAACGCTTTTGGTGTGCGGGCACCCTTAAACCTGACGCGTGTGATGGATATCGTTCTTGTTTAAGCCGGTTAAAATAGTGTCTCCGACAAGCCAAGGTATTACGGGTCTCTGGATAGTATGATTCAACCTTTGGAGCAGCGGCGAGAATTTCTGACATGAGATTGTAGGAGCTCATAGCGAAATTTAGTTCGAAGAGTTATGAGACGATTGATATGTTTGAAATAGCAGAACAAGAATAAATTGACGATGGGCTGAGAGGTATACGTTTGAATAATTTATTGACATGAGCCGGGGTAAGAGAGAAGTCATTTACGTCATGAATAACCTGCGAGCGTTTTATTTGTATTGAATGCATGTCAACAGTTATGTTTTTGCTTGTAACGCCTTGTGATGAGGCGAAGAGGCTGCTCCATTTCGGTAAATTTTTGGTAAGCCTCATTGCTGAGGACACCAACTGCATTTATGTAAGTGATGGAGCGAAATTTTGTATCACATCGGACGTTGTCGGCAGTATAAGGACTGCCTAGTGGATGCAAATACTTGATATCACTAATTATATACGGTTGCCGTCGGAATTTTTTTACATTGACATCTGGCGAGACTGATGTTGGCGCTACGATTGTCATATTTATGGACGACGAGGTGTATCGGAGATGCTTAGGTAGGCAATGGTGGAACAAGGGGGCGCTGCTTGCCTGCGGGGATTCAGTTATGATGAAACAGATGAGAGAGAAGTTTGAAAATCTAAATTCTTGTGGGCTGCATTGGTGAGATATTCACCATGATCTCTTGACTCTGAGAGCATAGCCGGCGCTGGAAATGTGTTTGAGGGCCTGATGTTTGTACAATGAGAGTTGTCAAAGATTAGGAGTGCTAGTCTTTTTCACCTTCTGCTAATATCTTAAAACGATAGTATTCGTGGCGTTTTTGTAATGTGTTTTTGCGTTGTGCTTATAGAAGTACTTCTTTTGCCCTAAAGGTTAGCGTTCAGAGCTTGAACACTGAGGGACGGTGTGACGCCAGAAAAGGACAAAGCTGCTTTACGAGCTACTGAGTGAGTCATGTAAAGATGCATGATTAAATTTCATAGTTTATACCAATTACTCATAAGGAGAAACGATCCACCGCATATATCATTTTAATTTTGATGACGCTGGAAGTTAAATTTGATCGACCATTGATGTGCAATATAAACTTGAGATGAACGCAGATTGAATAATAATTGCGAGAACGGAGAGGCATTTGGCGAAGCGGTTGTTCGTTTAAGCCTATTAAAAGTGAATGGGATTTTGACATGGAGTGATTGAAGGAAGAATTGCTAGCAAAGACCGTCTCGAAGCGAGGGCTGGTTGCCTTGGAGGACTACAAATTTTCGGCGATACATTTGTCTGTTTGTCTGAAATAATCAGGCCGTCGTTCAGATTTTACAGTTTCATTCTACTATGGAAGAAAAACTTGTGTGCACGAGAAAAGGGTTATTTCGAAAGGAAAGGGAATGAGAGAGTACAAGAAAGTTCTTTTTCACATTTTCATCCTTAGGGGAAACTTTTAGTCGCGCATTTTATTGCAATCGCATTTTGAAAGACACGAAATTGTTCTTTAAAGTAAATAATTTCATCCTTAGGTTGAGCTCCACAACGTGGGAAGTATAGTTGCGAGTAGACAACGCGTGAGCACTTGGAAGGAAATGCAAGCCAAAAATGTCAAGGCGGCCGTTAGTTCGGTCGTGGGATCACATAGATGTTGTTCAAGCGAGCTTCGAAATTTTCCATGTCTATTACTTTCATTTACTTAAAAAATCACATTCGTCATGTCAACGTGAAGTTGATTCACAAATTTTGTTAACGAGTTCTCAGTGTCTCGCTTCGGTCTGAAATTTACAGTAGAATACTCGAAATTTTTCAGCGATACGACATTCTTTCTGGTGGCAGCACATGAATGTTTTTTAACTCACAAGGGAAGAATTGGCACAACTAAACACCAAAAGCATCCGAGTATACAGTTTTGCACGTGTAGGAAATGTAAGTTCATCGAGGTGTCTGAAGTAACCAATTTGAGAGCCCTTTCATTATCACAGGGGAGGGGACATGTAGGAGGGTGTGGAGAGAGGCGGGCAGGAGCCGCGAGGTGCGGCTGCGAGACACCCGTCTTAGGCGTCTGAGGGCCATTGTTCTCAGGCCTAACAATGTCCTTAGGCTCTGTTTCCCCATTCACTGGTTTTTGGATCGGAATTTGTAAGTAATTTTTGTTAAAAGTTAAAACGAGCTGAAAATTTCAATTCACGTTTAACATTCACTGCTTTGGAGAGCATATTCACGGATAGTTTGTATCATTTTTTCGTCTTGTGAAATCCCTAAGAGGAGTTCCCCAAACTAATGTTACCTAAACCCATTTAAACACTAATCAACTAGTTTGAAAACAAAAGCCATTTGATATTGATTATTGAATACGATTGTTCATGAAACTATAATTGCTTACTATTGTTCTTTCATAGCGCTTAAATCGCTTAGTTCTCCCCAAAATGGCAGCTTACCAAACGACGAATAAGATGTGAATATGAATAGATGACATCTTTAAATATACTTATAAAAAATGAAGGCAAAGAATTACATGATTTCCGAGACAAGTCAAGCGAAAAAACGTCCAACATTCCACACCTATTCCTACTGCCAGTAGAGCTCAAAAGCTCAGTCCCGTGCTAGATAGATGTTATAAACACGTCGTATCCTAGTTCTTCCCTGACTGAATCACAATATTTTCAGTATCCCCCACGACAGGAATGCTCATCTGTTGCTAACTCCTTAGAATTGGACCGAGTTAAAAGATATATATATTTAGTTTCCCGTGTACACCAACACTCTCATTGTTTTCGTAGCCTTCATACAAGCTTATTGAGTCATTTTTACTAAACAATATTAATAATTTTACCTATTCATCCTCCCGAATCAAGCGAGCATACCTTTTTGGTTTTCAAGTCTCGCATGTTATTTACGCTCAAGCTAAGTTGCAAAGAAGCTCGACTGTTTTCGCAGAAATCTTTGCACAATACTTGTCACATTTCCTCAGAATTTTATCGTGTGGAAAACACTAAAGTCGCCTGCAGGTTGAGTGCACGTCCACTGTATACTAACGCAATTTTTTACAGATGATTTTTATCGCTCAAAATGTGATGTAGTTTAGTTTTCATAAATTAAAATATTATCTGAATAACGTTTATATCTTCGAAGATACAAAATTTTGCTTCGAAATAGTAGGTCAAAACAGTTGTTGATTTTGTGTCGCAAGAACATATACGTCGCTACGAGTATACCAATCAGATTATCGTTCAACTCCATCCGCGACCCTAATTACGTACGGGATTGCACACAAAAACTTCGTAATGCAAAATTTCTGTTTTCGAAATAACCCTTTAACGTGTACACAAATTTCTCGTGTACACGTAAACGAATGAGAAGTTAATTTTACATCAACAGGATTTACATCATTAAATGTCACTGGTTTTGAGCAAAACATCGTTTGCATAACCACAGATAAATGTCCCCGAGCTTCAATTGAGCAACTGTTTGATTATACAGGAATTAATCTTTCCCTGATTAGTAACGTCCTTTTCTAAATAGTCATTGCCAAAAAAGTCTTTCCTTGAATCTGGGCAACACTTTATGGACACTCTGTGGCTTGAGTTATAATAGATAACTGAGGATATATATCTCACCGACTTGTAAGTATCGCATATCACATTTCGAGGCATGAAGATACAAATTAAGGCCTCAAGATACAACCCCGTCGACGAAAGTATACAACCCGGTCTACGAAAGTATACAACACGGTCTACGAAAGTATACAACCAGGTCTGCGAAAGTTTACATCCCAGAAATGCAGACACAGGTAACATTAAGTGCTAACCCACGGCTTTTTGTATTTGCTGCAATTTTAGCCGCGATTCAATGCTCAGAAACCCAGATGACAGGCACATAAACGCTTCCCGAGATATTTTACGCCTAATGGCCTACGCTTCTGGGCCCCTGACATGATAGATGATTTCAAAACCTACGCTGGAAATCGTTCATCCCACGCTTATTGAACTCGTTCTGTACTATGATTGGTTGCGTCATGTAAGTGGAGCCGCCAAGGAATCTAAATTTCGTTTCTGTAATTAACAAAACGAAGTCTCAAAACTAAGAAAATGAAATCCATTTCAACACAATGTTGAACATCAAATGCATGTATACGTATTTAATGGGTAAATAAATATCATTGAATGCCAGCTATCTACAACATTAAAAAAGTGTTTCATATAAATATCATAATCCAGCACGTCGACCCTAACTCCTCTGTGCTTAGTAGTACCGATTGATTAGCCAAGTTGCTAAGCCAGAGAGCTACGATTATTGCAATTTTATCTCAGCAACTCTAAATAGTGAAGAAAGGGCCAGGTATCAACTCGAAGTTACTAAACTCGTATTTCTGTGAAATTTTATTGTGGAAAGCAGCATCACAACGAAAGCTGACGAGGACATCTGATAAAGTTGCAATTAAAATTCATGATTTCATGATAAAATTCGATCATCGGTGCCCAATATCAGATAAAAATAATAAAAAAGGTGCAGCAGGACCAATCACCTGGGCAACTGATGCGAGGGAGAACAGGTCCGAGGTGTTGAGCCAGAGACGGAGCAGTCCGTACTACACCACCCAGCAACTGAGCTACAGGACACACCGAGGGCAGCTCACGCCGCCACCCCTTCTCCGCTGTCCGGGCATGTTCAGGTATCCTCAATCCTGAGATGACCACCAAAAACCAGAGAAATCAGTCTAATGAGAGGTAGAGTTTCTGTAATTAAATAAGATTCGTCAACAATTTTCACTGATAATGAAGGAACAAATTAGGTCACAAAGGCTAACTCCCTAGACCTTTTCAGTTAAATTGAAAAATTAAATATTTTGGAAGGTCGGCTCTTGAGAATGAGAGATGAAATATTAACTTGTTATTCGTCGCGCACAATTTTGGTTTTTATTTATGTTTTAGTATTTACATTTCTACTACTTCGCCACTTGTTTCAATACCGGTTCCCATGCTGCGTATGAGGCTCCTAGGCGTACTGGTAGCGTGATGGCCTCGCAGCCGAGACGACGAGGGTTCGAATCTCGGCTCAGGCGAGGCATTTCACGTAACCAGAGAGTACTTCCTTTGGAAAAGGAAGTTTAAATCACACATTCCTCACATCCCTCACCACGCCAGTAGTTCCAAGGCATTGTAAACCAAACGGTAAAACATGTTGGAATTAATAAAGGTTCTTTCTGATAGTAACGCCTCAAGTTGAAAATAAAGGCAATCGGAAGATCTTTCTCATTAGTTCTACGCACAATACCCACATTTTGAACAAGCTAACACACAACTCATTTTCCGTTAAAAAATGACTTTTTTTTCAAAGAAATGGCTATATAACATAGAACAGGCGCCATAGATGGTCAATAACTCAACTGCTTGAAAATTCCACCAGAGGTTGGAAAGAAATTAAATGAGTAACTAACTCCAACACAATGTTTGTCTGGAAGATGCTTTCGTTACCAACACTTGCCTTGCTACTGAACTTTTGATGAGATGAGGTTCCGTAGCGTAGTATTAAATTTCCTCAAGCACCCATCACAGAGCATAACGAGTGAACCTCTCATCGCACCAGTACTTGTTGTGATGGTGTTCATGTCAAAACACAAGCAATTCAGCAATACCAGCGACCAGGTAGGTAAAGGCACCTGAATTGCTGCCTTTAAATTATAACTTAGCCACCCGTGAACCGTTAGTTCACTGTCGATAACTACATTACCAGGTTATTTCCAGCATTCCTAGTTGTTTGGAAAAACTACTGAGAAAAAACAGTATAAGAGGGGTCATGACGCATAGGAAAGCTAAACCATAATTTCCGTAGATGGCACAGGGCAAAAGTTAGATGAAGACGACAAGTAAACATTTCAGATTTTTCAATAGTATGTAGATATACGTATCTGTACATCTTTACAACACAGTTTCCACAGTAACCATTTCTACAGCATATATTTAATGCGACTATCTCAGGGTTTCAGTACTCTATGGAACTCTACGATCTGAAGTTTTAACGCGACTTCCACACGTAATATTTAGATTGTAATCGTGAAAATTCCAATTAGAAGTTCCATTGAGACTTTGTTTTAATTTTAAGGCTGTAATTTTACTAAATGAAAAACCGAAAGTTACGTACTATTTTGTATGTAACTGATTTCGGAATAAACTATTTCTTTCTACTTTGAACAGGGAAATGTAAAACTACTCCAGTTCGCGAAAAGAACCGTAATGGAATAGTCAATACATCAAATGAATTTACTTCACTCACATGATCTGCAGTCGATGTACGGCTCCTGCGTCGATTGGTCCGTGCATCCCGCTTGAAATTCTTCTCATCTGTAACAAAAAATCCCTCTAATATTATTTTTTCCACTTCAAATGACCTTCTTCCTGTTCTGAAGGTTAAAGGACCTAACAAGTCTCACGTGCGACATCATTTTCCATCTTTCTTGTGCTGCTCTTTTGACTCTCCAAGCGGAAATTACTCACCCACAAGCTACACCGCTTATTGTTTGAGTTGAATTCCCTTTGAATTGTTTCTTAAGCTTCAGGTTAACACGACGATCTTTCTTACTATTGTGACCTTCTGATTCAGATTTTCTTTTTGAGATTAACTCTTCTCAAATAAAAATACTCACAAATCTCTTGATGGTGCTTGGCTAAACTCAGAACATGTAACCCACAGAACAACTTATGAAATCATTGCTTATGACCCGAATTACGTTTCTCCTCAAGCTTGTAAGTTAACCCTGAATAATTTCGACTTGCATTCGTTCACCCTAAACAACTCAGACAATTTCTTACTTCTCATTATTTCTAACGGAAGAACAGCTAAACGAATAACTGCAAACTTGGATAACTAAAATAGCCTAATTAGGGCATTCGCCACCACACTTAACTTCTCACTCGGCTAAAGGACCAAGGAGCCTCTAAAGAAGAAGAGCATGTGGCTCTCATGAGAGCGACGCAGTACGGTTGACAATAGAGCTGTCGCTTATGCAAGACTCGTCGGTAGCGAAACTGCGAGTTGGTTTTCATGAAACGTCAACGAGTGCGAGATAGACAATCCTAATGCTACGCTCTGTACCCATGAAAATTTCTCGTTGACTTAATTACATCAGCGAGGTTCATGGAAATTAGCAAACATGCTTGGAGTAACAAACTAACATTTGCATTCAACCGCACGTGTCCGATTCACAAGGTCCGCAGGCTATTTGAAGCCATGTTTTCATTTCACTGCACACTCGAATCATTTATAGTATTCTTTATATCAGATAACCCATTCAAATTACGTGTTACCCCAAGAAATGAAAAGGCATAGTCACCGTTGCTTCAAGTGAAACCATGTAGGTTTTCGAAACTGAGTAGTGAAGGTCATGACATGCCCACCTTACATTTATCCTCAGGGTCATAGGGTTAATACTACTGGATACATTGATGTTCTAAAAACAGTTGTTTAGCCCTGGAAAGATAAGGTATCCACTGGAACGCAGTACATCTTCCCGTAAGACTTAGCACAGTCTCACAAAACCGTAGTAACTTAAGATTGGTTATCAAAGAATTTTTACGATCATGTGACTCCCATTCTGTGGACCTCAAACTCGCCAGATTTTCCTATGGACTATTACGCGTGCACCTCAAACTTGTCAGATTATCCTATGGACTATTACGTATGCACCGTTGTTGAAAGGAAGACTTACCTACATCCACTTAGTATCATGGCTTCACTGAAGACCGCCGTTGTCAATGTGATATCCAAAATTAATAAGGACCACTTAATTGCTGCATGTTAACGGTTTCGGACACGCATACAAGCTTTCATTGAAGCAAAAGGTGGCTTCATAAAATAACTTGAAAAAAATGGTTCGTCAACAATATTTGAATAAATTTGATTCAAATACGAGTACATAATTTGCTAAGATATTGTTTGAATAACATTAAAAATGTCCTTAAATAGCACTCGCACACTGCATAATCAGGAGTAAACACTACTGTCACATACGATAGCAAACATTGTTAATGATTCGATAGTTACATTTCTTCAGAAAAATGGCGTATACTTTAAAATTAGCAAATGAACCGTGCATGAAGATTTGTGGTATTACCATATGCAACGAATAAATTCCAGTTTAAACCCATTCGTTTAGCGGTTACTAATACATGGAAAAAATTGCAGCAGAAAAATAATACAACAAACTTTTAGCCAGCCTACTACGGGAAACATTGAGTAAATTTCGGTACGTTATAATTCTGAATAGTAAATCTTCACAGTATTTTTCAATACTCTTTGGCACACTTGTCATTTTCCGCTTTTTAAAAAGCGATAGCTTACCAACACAGCGATAGAAAACACACTCACAGAGGTATCGTATGATGCCAACTGAATGTTACGTGAGAAACCGACACCACGACAGGGTGAGGATACGCGTGCTGAGCAGGGGCAGGAGAATGTAGCACCCGGCGAGGACACACACTAACACTAAGTCAAAGAAGCACACACACACAAACACTAAGTCAAAGAAGCACACACACACAAACACTAAGCCAAAGAAGCACACACACACAAACACTAAGCCAAAGAAGCACACACACACAAACACTAAGCCAAAGAAGCACACACACACAAACACTAAGCCAAAGAAGCACACACACACAAACACTAAGCCAAAGAAGCACACACACACAAACACTAAGCCAAAGAAGCACACACACACAAACACTAAGCCAAAGAAGCACACACACACAAACACTAAGCCAAAGAAGCACACACACACAAACACTAAGCCAAAGAAGCACACACACACAAACACTAAGCCAAAGAAGCACACACACACAAACACTAAGCCAAAGAAGCACACACACACAAACACTAAGCCAAAGAAGCACACACGCACAAACACTAAGCCAAAGAAGCGCGCACACACACACAAACACTAAGCCAAAGAAGCACGCACACTAACACTAATCTAATGAAGCGCACATACATATACATTAAATTCAATGAAGCACACATACACTCACCCAATGAAGTACACACGGATACGCCACACACGCACACATGCAACCTAATACTAATGAAGCACACACCAGCAGAGCACAAGAGACTCACGAGGTCAAGCACAAGGTGGCGCAGGTACACAGCAAGGAGTGTGTTCAGGTGGTTCAACTCAGCCCAGCTGGACACGCCAGACGTCTGGCTCTAGACAGTCGACCCAAAGATAGAACCCGACACCAACACCTGCCTCGCTCCTGCAGCTGGCGAGAACATCACATTGAGAAGTACCGTGCCCTCTGATACCTGCATTATTGGAGCAGTGTCTGTCTACGTCAGTATTTGTCGCACACGTTTATGCTATTGCATAGATTTTTTCATGTTATTTTTTGCTATGGTATGCAGTTTCAATTGTAAAATTGTACATATATATTATTGTATGCCATACTGTTCCACGTTGTATATTATTGTGTAAATGCACAGTTTCAAAGCGAAGCAACATGCCAGTGATTCAAGTTGTGACGCTCATTAAATTCCAAATTGCCTCCTCTTTACAAGCCACTCAATCGAGAAATAGACGCACTGAGTCCAAAAATAAATTCAGGTTAATAACCTTACAACACCAGCAAACAGTTCCGTCAAATGATGAAAAGGTACAAGAACTGAAGGGATATTCCGAACATGCACAGCTTGGTAATGCAGACACACTAGCCGATGCGTGAGATTATGCACACCTCTGAGCGAGCTCAGAATGCTCACACACGGACTACGGAATTTTTATTAAGAACAGCCAACTTGAAGATAATTGTGAGCAAATAAGAATGCGCTCTACAAAATGCCAAATGAAACAACTGAAATGGACATTTATACAACAGTAGACTTTGTGGAAATCGTTCTACTCCATCCGTCTTGAAGAGGAAATCTGGATGCTTGGGAAGCTGAAATACTTAGCAAGCAAAAGGTGATTTAATTTAGTACTAATTTGTGTTCTATGTACAAAGCACTTCTCTTCGGTGAGTGTTATTGTATATTTTAATCATTGTCTGGATAAAGCAAGAATTATTCTCGGTTTTGCCAATGCTCTTATTAATGGAGTGGAGTGCACAACGATCAGATGTTCCAGTAAACAACGAGCTCAATGTCGCAAAGATGTTCTCATATGCGAATTGTATGTCAGTTCGCATGTTACATAGGCATTGAAGCCAATTTTTTCGGTTCTAGTCACAAGAACCTTAGAGCAAAAATTGAAGAATTGCAAGAGGGGCAACACAAGATCGATTACGTAATTGGTTTTCTCTCTCTGAAGGGAGTGGAG
Organism: Orchestia grillus; assembly: GCA_014899125.1. NCBI lineage: Eukaryota > Metazoa > Arthropoda > Malacostraca > Amphipoda > Talitridae > Orchestia > Orchestia grillus. The sequence continues at coordinate 15,043 of VOMN01116850.1, forward strand.
AAAAGAACAAGACTCACTTAACAGCTAAAAGAAAGTACGGCGGAGTAACAGTATTAAAGGGTTTTTAATTCACGAATTCTCCAGTGAGCGAGAACTTTTTGAGACCATGGAATTTTACAATTTGCGCCCCGCATCGCTAATATTGAATCACGACATTGAGTCCAGCATTGTACTAGAATTTCGACCGATGAAACCAACATTTGCTGATCGGGAATCAGGGCGCTATACTGTACTACCAGATGCAGGCAAGAAACGAATCTACTGTACCAGCAGAATATCAAATCTAAACAAAACGCACACTCAATGAATACACTCTGGAGAAGAATACGTACGCATCATTAGTGAACACTTTTGAAAGATCGTTGGAATTCTGCTTCGAAGCTGCTGAAAGAAAGCTGAAGCACGTAATCCTTCGGTGCACACCCTCTATAATGCTAGATAATGAGACGACTGCTCCAGGAAATGTTCACAGAGGAACAATTCATATTTGTTGGATCATAGGAGGCAGAGGGGAGGTTACTGAAAGTGATACTTCGTTTTTAAACTAAACTGTACAATTAAAAGAACCTTTATTAATTCTAAGACGTTTTACCGTCGGATTTTCAATGCCTTACAACTCCTGACGTGGTGAGGGATGCGAGGAATGTGTGGTTTAAGCTTCTTTTTCCAAGGGAATTACTCCCTGCTTACGTGGATATGCCTCGACTGAGCCGAGATTTGAACCAGGGTCCTCTTTGTTATGAGGCCATCACGCTAGCAGTACGCCACGGAGCCTAAAAGGAAAAACTCGCGTTGTAGCAAGTGAAAACCTTACCATTTCACTCAAGTGGCCCCTCGAATATAGCCCACGTATTTGAAAATGTACGCGGCCCCACAGATTTCAGTTTAGCCTTTCACAATTCTAAGAATATGCATCGTAAATTTAACGCAAAACGCGGATTTTCTCAATAAAACTAGCTCGTCGCAACTCAAATACCGTACAACGTCAAAACAAGGGCTCCCCAGGAGCGAAGCAATGTTTTCTCCTTGGAAACGGGGCAATATCGACAAATTGAACGCTTATTCGCAAAGTTATGGGGCTCGGCTGTCGATGTGACTTTTTCCCCGATGCTTTAGTTGAACTGAGGCCGCCCGCTCGCGAGACACAGCGACTCGCGGAACAAGTTTAAGCTCTCAGGCGTCAGTTGAAACTTACAATAATGGGTGGAATCACGTTTGAAGTCATGAATCTTTCTGTAAAATAATAAAAAGTCGCACTAACTGACGAAATTCTAGGAACATGCAAACAAGTTGAACTTAAGAAGCAGGTGCACTCGGCAAAACTGACGCACTCGGAAAAGCAGGTGCACTCGGAAAAGCAGGTGCACTCGGAAAAGCAGGTCAAGAAAAAAAGGATCAAATTAGGTTATAAATTGAGGTCACAACGAGTTGCATGTTTTATCATTACCACACACAATATCTCGGGCTTTGCTAGTGACCAGATAGGTGTAATAGTTTTTCTATCGCACAGAACATTTAGAATAAAAATTTGCACCGCATCCTATGCAATGTAAATAATTTTTAAATTTCGAGAGTTAAACTGTCATGCGTCGTTTCCAGCTCCTGTTGGGTTGTAGCACTTATTTTCCTACATTCTCTAATTCTAAAATTATGGTCAAATATTGACGTCTACCTCGAGATGAAAAAAGTCACCGAGTAACGAGAACAATAGAAATTATTTTACCCATGGCATGCGACTTGTAGACGTCCATTTTGTAACGTAACTGAGACATTGTGAAATTTCAGTCGTTTGAGGCTTTTATGTGAATTACTCCTAAAAAATTTTCTGCTAGCCTTTAACCAAACGTTTCAACAAGACGCATAAGGCCGCTCAAAAGCTAAGCACTGGGCATTTCAAATCTTCTCGACAGTCCATCAAGCGGTTCAAATGAAGTGAAAAGAACTGAATACACAGCAGGTATCACAAATCTTAGGCTTTCTTACGTCACGGATATGTACAACAAAGCACGCCTTCAGTCCCAGCTCCGCCAGCCATTATTGGCATTATTAAACACCCTATTCGTAATTTTACAATTTTTGTCACAAATAGAGATGTATAAGTAAAACATTTGGAAACATTGACACTTGGAAGCATCAATTTACCACAAGTAATTTACATCAGATACAGGTTTACAA
>VOMN01116852.1:0-16286 GCA_014899125.1 Orchestia grillus
GAGCCCAAGGCCAACATTCTGCTGCTGATTTCTAAAATTACACCCTGGTCTGTTGGTTATGAGAGTTGTGCTGGTTATTAGGGAGCTGTAAACCATACTATGGTGATAATAATTTATTTTCTCTTTGAAGAGTCAACTATAAAATTTGTTTTATTCGTTTGTGTTCTGTTTACAAACTGCTTTGTGTGGTCAAGCATTACTGTAACGATGTGCAATAATAATTTTTGGAGTGGGTTTACATAAGTTGCCTAGGACGCTAGCTGCTTGAGCCTATTCATCCCCGTCATGTATTTATCAAAAACTGGAAATACTTAACTGTGATCTGGTTGCTTATCCAATATGAATTTAAGAGCCAAATTCCATGTATTTTTAAAGTCATTTTATTCCAACATTCTAAACTAACTTTGACTGTGTAGAATATTTACACCATTAGGGGACCTGCTCACCATGACCTGCCACTCTACGAATGTTGGTTTAAATCATTTGCTTTAATATGTAAAGCAGAACTTGGTTCTTGAATTTAATTGATTTTATGGTCTTATTTGCAAGATTTATAAACCTAAATCTTCTAGAACCAAATTTATAATTTCACCAGTAAATCTAAGTTCAGTTTTATTTTTGGTCAAATGCTATAATTGAGTTGATAAACTAAATTGGTATATACAAACCAAAAGAAAATTTGTCTAAAAAACATGGTTTGTCAACCAATTTGTTTGTAAACTGAGGTTTGACATTAAATTCAGATTTCAAAAATTTTGCTCTACTTTATCAAATTTGATCATAGTAGAAGAATTCACTCCTTCAAGGGGTGTGGGACAGGCAATGGGGTTAAGCTAGTTAGATTTGTCTATCCTATGCTGTGGGGATTGGCATGCCAGGTATTACCTAAGCTATTGCTAGACCTTTAAGACTTTTACCTTTGTGTGCCCATTTTGCTTCTTCTCATTTTTATGCTTTCTTTGCTGATTATTTTTTATCCTTTCTTTCTCCTTGTTCTTAACTTGCTGTTTCTATGCATAGAGAATCTTGTATGAGAACATTCTCATGCATAGATTACATATTTTTGAAAGTCCATACTAAATGGTTCCTTCTTTTTACTATTTTAAGATTGCCATTGGTATGGCTAGGGAGCTTTGAACTAACTAAGAATAATCGTAGAGAAATTACCACTCGTGTCCAAATTATTTTCAATCCATAGTTAATGTGTAAGTTATTTGCATTGGATAGAAAGAAAAGATGTTTCGGAGGTTTTTAGGTATTCAAAAGATATAAATAGTAAATTGTTTTAGGCTGTTTGATATTCTGGGAAAAATAGGTATCAGATAGAAAATAGTGAACACTAAAAAAAATTCTGATTATTATTTACTTAACGGTGGTCAACTACACAGAGCATCCTATTCATCATACAGTTGTCATTTTGGTGTCATTTGAGAGGAATTATTTTTCTAAGTAATGCAAACTCAATTTTGGAAAGTTTTGAAGTTGAGAAAAAGTTTTATTTAAAGATATTAAAATCATTCCCATAATAATTGAACTTATTAATACAAACTTTACAGAAATTCAGGCCACATTTCTACATATTCTGATTACAGGTATTATCATGTCATGTTACATTATAGAAAACTAATAAACAAACCTTTCTTGATCTAACATAACCCTAAAGTAACCAGGAGAAAGCATAGAAGTGGAAGACTGGTTGTACAATATAAACTAATATTTTACAAATTTCCTTTAAGCCTTTCACAAATAAGTTTCTGCCACTCAGAAATAAATAGTTTCAAATGACATCAAAATTAAATTTGTATAGACTTGCAGAGCACATTCAGACACTGGGCTAAAGAACCTTGCAGTTCTGAAAATTGTTTCATTGAATACTTACTTCTAGAATGTCTTTGTAGCTTCTATTTGAAATAAAGCCTCTAACATGATGCTTCTCAATTTTTGTGGTAGCAATTTTGATTATTCAGCAAGTGTCAATCAAGCCTTCTAATTTTTTGCTAATTAGTTTAGGAGGCTTCTGATGATTGCAGTTGAAATTGTTCATCCTGTTTTTCTGTCTTAATCAACCAGTTATTAACCCTGACAGTATTCATCATGCCAAGGATTTGGAATGGAGTAAGATGATTTTGGTCAAATTAAAGATGTGCTTTGCTTCATAGACAGACACTGCACATTGACCTGCATTGCTTGCTCAGGTGTCTCAGCTTTTTTTGTTCATTCATATTAGCTTTCCTAATTTAGTCATGTCAAATTTTCTATTTTGCTCATGTTAACTTTTCTATTTTAGTCATCAACTTCTCTATTTTAGTCATGTCAACTTTTCTATTTTAGTCATGTCAACTTTTCTATTTTAGTCATGTCAAAATTTCTATTTTAGTTATTTCAACTCTTCTTGGTTGGACTTCTCGGCTTTTCTGTTCCAAATCTGGGCATTTTTTACGTGTTACTCTTAACAAATTGTGGTATTTTGTAGGTCTTGATGGTAAAGTCCCTTCGTACTGTGGAAGCATCTGATCTATAGTGGACGTACAAGTCATCTTGTGGCTTATGTTCAATCAAGATCTAAATACTGTAAACCAAAAATTGACCATTGAAATATATTTTTTGTTCAAGTTTCCTCATGTTTTTCCATTTAATTGTAACCATGCTTGTATACTTTTCAGTTAATTAGTGATGGCTGACTCCAATGATCCTTTAGCTCAGGCTCCAGAGGATGAGCTCACAATTCCCAGAGCTGCTGTCAATAAATATATCAAAGAAATTTGTCCCAACATTCGAGTTGGGTTTGACACCAGAGAGCTCCTTTTACAGTGTTGTTCTGAGTTTATTCATGTCATTAGTTCCGAAGCCAATCAGATATGCAATGAGGACAATAAGAAGACAATCACTGCTGAGCATATTTTCAAATGTGAGTATGAATGTAGTGAGCTTGTGACAATTCTGAAATTTTGTTTAGCAATGACTGAAATTTGGAAGTATTATGGAACTTTGAATTTTCTTTGTATGCCAGCTTACTGCTAAGTTCAGAACCTAAATAAAAGTTGATGCCGAATCGTTGAGATTAGAGAAAAACTGTCGAGCATAACTACCTTAGCCATGCCTTCTTCCCTGAAAGTATTTTATTTCCAAAATTTGACTCAAACCTCCAACTGATTTTATTTATTCTAATTAAAACTGAACTTGTCTCTGCGTCTTGGCTTGAGCTACCCAAAGTTCAAAAGTTCTTGTTTCACTAGTTCATTAAGTAGTACTCAATTTCTTTGTATTTTGAAACATTTTTTTTATAGATAATGAAGCAAACTTAATGATGCACATTTAGATTTATGATTTATTTTGAAATTAATGTTCTTTAAGAATGAAGAAATGTATGGTTTCTCTTTCAAAATATTAATAGCTCAAAGTTTGATGCAAGCCAGTTATGTATTATAGTACTGAAGTTATTATATATTTTAATTTTGCTTACAGCTCTGAACAAGATGGGTTTTGGTGACTATGTAACTGAAGCAGAAGCAGTACTTCGAGACTGCAAGGCTATGGCTGCTAAGAAGCGCAGAAAAAGTTCACGTTTGGAAAACCTTGGCATACCCGAGGAGGATCTTCTACGTCAGCAACAGGAGCTTTTTGCTAAGGTGAGGAAATGAATTGTGTAGGCGTTATGTTCGGCGTTTAAGTTTTGGAATTATTCAAATGCGGCCTTATACTGTGAGGGTAATACGATTCAATTATTAATTTTATGGGGTTAGAAAGACCTAACTAATTAAGTAATGATTGTGGAGTATTTAGAGAAAGAGGTAACCAGTTGAATACTACAGTGACACTTCAGTCTCGACTCAATTTTCGTTTGGAATTATTTTACACTTGCAATTTCTCAGCTGGAGAAGAACTATCGAAACTCTTGCGACATCATGCTAGATAATACTTTGCGTTACGCTCCACGCTATCTGATTGCACTAGTCATCCAAATTTCTCCTCGAAACTATTAAATACTCTAAGTTAGCCGTAATCAACAGTTATTTTTCTGCTAAATTATAAGAATTGCGTATAGGCTCAGAACGCAAAGGGTAAATTGTAGAACAATGGTGCGCAGGCCCGAGAAGAGCAGTTTATCGTGGACCAGCAGAAGTGGCTGGAACTGCAGCAGCAGGCGGCTGCGGCGGAGCAGCAGCAACTGCAGCTCAGTGCTGGTGACGCGCGATACGACGATGACGACGAGTACGAAGAAGATGATGATGAAGATTCTTGACTTCTTTCTTATAAGTATTTCAATTTCCCCTTTACTACTACTGACGTAACCGTGTACTTGTGAATTAGTAGATTTTTATATGAAACTATTTTTGCAGTCTTCCTACTTTTCAATTTAATTCATGAAAACTGATAGGTGATTAATCCCGAACGTAGAAATTCCAGGATTTCTGAATTGAATAAATTGAACGTAACATTTCATCCTAAGTTATGAGACTTTTTCGGCATGCTCAGATTCTTCATTGGCCGATCATTCAGAGGTAAATTTTACTTGTGTGTATTGCCTAACCTCATTTATTTCCATGTTCACTTTAAAAAATCAAGTTCATGAGTTAGCTTGTCTTAATTTCCAAATTTGCTCAAACCTTTAAAGCAATTTGTAAATCAGACTGTTATACGTGGTCATCAATGTGAATTACGATAATGTTTTAGAGTCCTCCAGTTTGCTCAATATGTCACTTGACTGCTCTCAACCAACTTCTAGCTAAGCACCAGCTTTTTTTTGTCTAGCGCGGGCTAGAAAGGTGTTGCCGAGCGCTGTTCCAAGTGATAAGCTGTTCTCTGAATCAACTCTGCATATGAAACGACGTTAACGCTGTAAGTATACTTGTACAAATTTTATGGGAAAACTTTAATTTTGCCATGGGTTCCGTGGGTTCATGATGCATGATAATACGTTAGGATAGCCGGATGTGTCTTGGCCACATCTTAAAATCATTCTTACACTTTAATTTCCCGGACCCCAAGTGCTCGTCGTGCGGAACAGTACGCTCTTGACAGCGTTAAGATGAGGAGGGGAGGACAGCTTGCAGTTTTACAGCGTCTCACCGAATGTGACATCCTAGGTAGCACTCGCTAAAGACCTCAGAGGAAGAGAGCGAAGATTTACGGGGAGGGTTAACCTTTCACTGCACCAATTTTTTTACGTTAACATTCTGAGGTAGTTGTGACAAAAGGACTACTTTATTTTAGGGAACTGGATCTGATACTAGACACGGTGCAGTTCAGGGTTAAGGTCCAGATTTTCGCCATCTAATTTTATGTTAATGCGGTGTCAGTCAAGGATGCTGCTACTTCGCTAATTGTACCGAGGAAAAGTTTTTTTTTATGAACTTACAACATTTCAGCATCTTGCTCAGGCGCTCAGGTTTTACGCAGACTCCGCTGCCCTCGTGCACTCGTGTGCTTCCTAAAACATGGCTATTTCAACAGGTTATAACAGACAAAGGCGTGTTCGCTGGTTTTTATGTTTTCTCTCTCATACGAGACGCCTAATGAATAGACATATTCCCACTTCTCATCTATCACCTAAATATAACAATGAGGAAGAACTTTTGCTGCTCTGTGCCCTTGATTGTGCAATTGTTTCCGTGCAATAAAAAATATTTCCCGTCATAAATCTCGTGAATCTTGCAACAATCTACTGGACGGCTGACATTGAGGAGTAAATATACTAATCATCAACTTGCTACACTAAACGACACACGCGTCGCCTTCAACAATCTGCATATAATGTAACACCTTACATTTCATTATTTACAGTTTTATAGTAGCTACAATCTCTTCATTTCGAGCAAATGTAGACTTTGTTTCCGGAGATGCTCGGGAATTTTCTTTGGAGTCTGAATCCATGGCTATTGTAACTGTGTCACACGTGGATGTACTTGGACTAATTTTGTTGGAGTTGCCCCCACTGTCGTCATATCCGTCTCTTGTGTCATCATCTATTACGTCATCGTCTATTGTATCGTCATCAAGTGTGTCATCTTTCTCGTCATCGTCATCCTCGCGCCCGTTGTCTTTTACCATTTCAAGTAATTTCTCCACCTTATCGACGAGCATCGCTAGCGTTTGCAGTTCATTGCTGTGCAAGTGCGAGCGATGGCAGTCGTGCGCTGCTTGTCTATCTGCCACAACTCGCGGGAAGAATCTGGACATTGTGCTGAACAGCGAAGGGCGCCGTTCCATACCCGCACCTGCCGACTGAGGTCTTTCCGGTAGTATTTTTGCTACTCTGTTCATGATGGACTTCCTTCTGCCAGGTAGTGAAATGACGGACGGACGTCTTCCACGATCTCCTTCCGTTCTTTCTTCTCCGACAAAATTTTTGATTTGTGGAAGTGAAGGTGCAGAAGTCCGTCGGGTGCGTCTTAGGCCAATTTTATCGGCATCCTTGATGACAGAGTCGAAACTTTTCTTTGTTTGTACTGCATCTTCTTTGTCTTCTGAAATTGCGTACCCAGGGTTGTCTACTCCTTTCTTGCCCTTCTTCAATTTTGGTTTGCCGGTGTCAATTTTTTTTGACTTGTTGTGGACTTCCTGGTGTTGTACGAGGAAACTTTGTATGAGGCTGTGGAGGCGAGCTGTGCGCTTCTGCAGGAGGTGGGCTGTGCGTGCCTCCATTTTTCGGATCTGGCAACAAGCAGTGCGTTAACATATGCTGGTATTCAATAAACGAAATTGTCATCTCACAATTTTTCACTAGGTGTTGGGTAAAAACCGATTCCAAAGGACGCTAGGTTTTTTATTATTTTTTATCGAAGTCAAGAAATATTGTGCGAGGTTCATTATGCTCACCAGAAAAAAAGTGTTCCTGGTCCATGCATAAATGAAGGAGAAGGAAAGTACACTTAAGTAAAGTCATTTTACTGAAAACAAATTTATCTCTTCCTCCCTTCAGTAAAAATATGATGTATCTAGTCTGAATCTAAAGACATTTACAAACAATTCAAAGGTAGGCTAAAGGGAATAAAATGTGTAGAATGAATTAAAAATTACTCATTGACCGTAAGTATTCTAACCTGCTTAACCTATGTGCATTAACCTATAAATATAAAGCTTATTCGTCCATAAACCTTATTGCCTAGTAAAAATATTGCCTAGTTGCTGTAATAACTGCAATTCCTTAAATGACATGGATAAAAGTCGTAAGGTAACAAAAATAAAAGTTAAGAAATAAATTATGTTTCAAAAAGTGGACGTTTGGTTGAAAGCCTAATCTCCAAAATGAAGATTAGGTTTCGATGATGGTTTCGACTGGAAACGTCATTATCAATGAGTGCTGTCTAGAACGATAAAAAATAGGTTTATACATTTACATACTGTTAATCATAGGACACTGTACCTTTCAGGATTTTAGTATCCTTACACATAGCGTAGCGTAGCATAGGCCGACTCGGAATACAGATCAAACGGCCGTAACACAGTAACCTTTTTTTACCGCTTGTATTAGATTAGATTTAATATTTTTAAGCCGTTCCTTTAGAAAACTTATATATTATCCCTAAAAAGGTAAATTGTCTGTTCTATGATTAACGGTATGTAAATGGATGAACTTATTTTTTATCGTTCCAGATAGCGTTCATTGATAATGTCATTTTTAGTCGAAACCAGCTGGTCTGAGTGTATGAATAGATGATTTTTATCGTGACCCTCGTATTTCAGTTGAACGACAGTAGAGGCACTCCACCTGTGCGGCACAGACCTTAGATTTTGTAAAAAAAAAGTCTTGTCAGCTTGGCTCGAATCGCGCGGTCAATAATTCCGAGTTTAGGCCTATGAGGAAATTTTGTTTCGAAGAGAATCATGGGTCCTAAAAGAAAATTCTATCAACAAAAATCAGAATTTTCATTTTTCAGTTGGTTTTTCAATAAGTAGTGCATATGTAATCAAATAGAAATTTCGTTTTCGGATGCTTCGTATCAAGAGAATTGTGGTTGACTTTCTATTGGCCAGACGGTGGCACCCCAGTGTGGCCAGAGCATAAAGGCCCAAACATTTTCAAGATATTCAGATACGCTCCCTGCATCCTAACTCACCGGATTAGACTTGAGGGCGTCGATGAGGAACGTAATGATCATGATGATGTAGGACAGTCCGAACATGGTCCACAGCATGATGTAACCTTTGTAAACGTAATCCCAGCTGCCGCTGTAGCCTGGTTTACCTGCGGAAGTAAGTGAATGATGCATCATAATCATCAAAAGATCGCAAGTCTTCTGAAATTGAATATTTGTCTAAGTATTATATCAATTCTGCTGCATTTGGAAGATGCTAGTAAACGCGCTCTGCCAAAAATGGCGGGATAAATGTCAATTTCTTAAGATGCCTTCTTCTTCAAGCAAAGTAGGACATGAAATAATGTTATTTGCAGTATCTCTGATGCGCTCGGCCTTCTCTGACAATCTTACGTCTTAGTTAGAAACACGGACCCGGAAATTTTCTCCCATCTAAATACATAAGAGCATAACAGAGAGACGGACGGACTAAGCAAGACAATTTTTTTTTTCAAATTAGCTTAAGCTTTCGATAGGGATTTGCTCGAACCGTCATTAGGGGACGAAGTGTACCTTTGACGACAATACATGGTTACAGCGGGTATCACTTATATTTGAGGATAGGATATTTAAGAGATTCCCAGAATGTCAAAGCTAACTATGAGCCTACCTGCAACGAAGTCCCCAAATCCGATTGTTGTGAGAGAGATGAAGGCAAAATAGAAGCTCTGTAAGAAAGTCCATCCTTCAACCTCCATGACTATGAGTGCGGGCACGATGAGGAAGAGCAGTAGACCTGGCATCATGTACACCATGGCTCTGTTCACCACTTGCGATGTCGACCTGCCGTTGCCTCCTTGTTTGTCTTCATCAGTTAAAACCTGCCCGGGCATGTAGAGTCTCAAATTATCAAAGGTGGGTAAGCTGAAATTATTTACCGGTTGACCTAAATGGCGAAGTTCAAGCTGCATAGATTGAACAAATCAATTTGTGCACACGTTTTTATTCAATACATTTGTTTCTGTACTACAAAAGCAACTTCAAAATTTTGTAGGAATCCATTTCATTCATTGTAGAGTAGATTTGTACGATATTAATATAAATTTTTCATTTTATAGTATTCGTAATATCACTGACTTTGGAAAATGAGGGCTTGTTCAAGGCTCACTTAGAACGAGCTTCCATTAGGAAGAGACAATTTTTCAGCGTTTCTTTACAGAAATTCGATTCATCTGAGAATTTATGGAGCATGATTGTAACATTTCATGATTACTAAGCATGATCATATACATTACCATCACCAAGGAGTATGACTGTAGAAGGAACTCCTACGATAATAAAAAAGAAGCAACAAACAGTAATTTGCATTTGACCAAAAACCTGTACGATTACTGCCTTTGATTCAACATCAGAGCTAAATTTAATGGCATGACCTGGCTATTCGCTATTTGAGACAGTAATGACATGGGAACTTTATGACGAGTTAAACTTTTCGGGAATTTAAACGAATGTTAGAAATTTGTTCTTTCATAATGATCGAAGAAATATTTACCTACTCAAAAAATGAAAGCTTTCAAGAGACTCTCACAACCAAAGCTGCTGAAAATGCCCCTGGTTGTTCAGAGCTTTTGGCCGGGGTTTGGTTCGGTGGAAGCGCGCTTGCTTTCAGCTGAGGATATCCTAGGCTCTATCCCTGGCGGGTATTGAGGCCGATTTTCATATGGTCACGGGAGTGCTTCCCTTGGGAAATAAATATTAAACCCTACATTCCTCACTACACTTAGATTCTCGGTCAGCAATTATGATTTATCCGACATTTAAAGCCCGGTTTTTGTTAGAGCCTGGCTGAAATACAGTTTCCTTCCTTACTTGAAGGAAAGAGGCATCCTTAAAAGACGCAACTAAGGGCCCTTCTCGAGTGAAGGTCAGAAACCCAACTTATTTACGAGGATTTCCAATTCAAATGATGTGCGGAAACAATTTCCTTCGGTTCATTCCCTGGAGAAGCCCGAACGTAAAAGTAAAGATATTAGTTGACTCACGTGCGCGGAGTAGAAGTCTGCAAGCGTTACGAACACCAGCGTGTTGATTGGGATGCCGAACAAGGAGTAAATAATGCAGAACTGCTGCCCGAAGGTCGTGCGAGGAGACAGGTGGCCATAACCTGGCGGTAAATCATGCCATTAGGTTCAGTGCGGAAAATTCAGTGGCGCATGATCATGAAATTCATTGACCTCACATAACAGTAACGGTAGACTATCTAGTAACAGTAGACGCATTTTTGCCATGATTGCATGTTACGAGTTTGCATCCGCCGTCTCATCAATGATAGAAGTGGAAAAGCTGGCAGTTTGAAGCTCTTATGAGTTGTCAGTGGAGTGACTGCAAAATACGCGAATGCAACTCTTTCTACCTATAAAAATGACTAAAGAGATCATACAATATTATTGGCGAACGTTTCACGCAAGGACTTCATTTAAAATGATCTCCGTACATTTTTATTAGAAAGAGCTTGATATGTGAAAGATAATGATGCTCTTGAGTGAGGTGAAAGAAATACGAAAGATTCTGGTTACGCTAATGGAGCTATTTGCTTTAGCAACTAGCACATGACAGTGAAAAATGGTTCTGTTTTTGTCAGGATCAATAATTTTTGGGGGTCAGAAAATTAAAAAAAGAATGTTCCCCCATGACCAAAATTTTGATTCGTCAAGATCTGAAGTAAATGTGAGCATACGGTATGAGAAAGCTTGAGAAATGAACATCTCATACTGGCTAGCGCAGCTAAAATAGAATACTCTGCGCTTAATGCACAGAAAATTTTAATTATCATGCGAATGTTTGTACGAGAGTAGAGGTGAACAGGAATACATAATGAACGCTCAGCAGCTCGGTAGAGGGTTAAATAGGCTGCTGGGTTACAGGTGGAGGGTTGCATTAGCGATTAACTCGTGGACGGCACAAGCTGAAGTATGACGAAAATGTGAAAATTGAATAGAATATCATGAGAGGTTCCGTGTAGACTGCTTTCATATCATGAAAGTCGGCTTTACTCTAATGTTTGCAAAAAAGTTTCGACGTAAAATTGCATCGGCAAACGGTGTCAGACTGAGAGTTGAGGTTGTATTTGAGAGAACTAATGGCATCTGCAAAAATAAACAGATATGTGAACTAAATCTGTGTATGATCCTTCGAACGAAATTATAAAAACATGCCCTAAAACTGAAAATATTGTCAATTATTATTACAAAACAATGAGTGACAAAGCCCTTAATTGACTTCCAATTACCCAAACAACTGTGACTGTAACCCACAACGGGGAGGAAGGCTCTCTTCTCACAAGGATACAATAGAAATGCAATATTCGAGACACTCAAACTACATCTTAAATCTAGGGAAGGAAGGTGAAACAAGATGCAGGTACTTCTAGTTCGTGCGCTGGTTTCAGAATTCGTATTTTAATTTGAATACATTCGTGCAGAATCGTTTCCGTTCCACAATTTTAATATTTGTCTCTGGAATTACTATCAACTAAATTATCTGCATGATAAGACTGCGTTTAATTAATGCACAAAGTATTTGTACGTACATAGACGTACGGAAGTAGCTTATGTACATATATATGCGATAAGACAGCGTTGTGCTTTGTACGAAGAACTAAGAGCCGCTTTATAAAACGGGCCCTTAAGGTTGATGTACTTATGTATAATCATTAATGTATCATTCATTCGTTCCACCTAAGTTAGCTTTGTAACCAAAAATTCTTAAATATAGAGGCAAGTTCGGCGAGTTGCGCTTATTAAAAAAATTGTTTAGTTAAACAACTGAAAAGAAAACAATGGAACAAATGTTTTCATTTTAAAACTATTCAAAATACTAATTAGCTAAAATGCTTTCCTGATTGTCAAATGAGAAGAGCGTTACCATTAATAGTCTTGCCTCATCCCTAATTGCATATAAGAATTCAGTGTAACTTTAGTGAATTTGACTTTGTAGTAAATTTGGAATATTTTTTCAACTTAAACAATGTGCTAAGATCAACAGTCTTCCACACTTTAACATACCTAGTATTTACTTGACTTGTCCAACATCGTCAAATACAAGTTACAGCCCATCGCACAGAAATAAATTTAAAGATAGTTAACTTTCTGCTTGTTAGTCTTTAGATTTCTCTCCTGCACAAAGAGCGGCGAGTTTTACTAATATTTTCTCACATGCTTTAGCCCTCATATTTTATTGCAAGTTGGGATCAGCGAGGGGTGGGCTCTGGTTCGATTCCAGGTAGGAGGAAATAGATTTTCACGGAGCCCTATTGATTTATTCCCTTGGGAAAGAAAGGAAGCTCAAGCCTCGCATTCCTCACGTGTCAGTAGTTATGAGGCATTGACAACCGAATCATGTACTGTAAGTTAGATGTGGTGGAATTTATAAAGTTACATCTAACGACCAACTTCCCCAATAATGATTGAAATTATCCACGGTCTGCTCCTCTTTCCAGAATGATTTGCCCCAAAAAGTAAATAGTTCTATGCTTGTTAGTCAAGACATACCTTAGCCACATGTGGTCTATTTATCAGTATTTATTGGACCTTTAATAATTAATACAAGACCTGAATGCTCACTCATCGTACTTCCTAATTTCCCACTTGAAGCTTATTTACTTTTTTCATTACCACAGATACGTCTATACCAAGCATTTATTGTGGGTGCATCTACTAGATCCGGAACTATCATACGAGATGGAAGTTAAAGAATGAAGGAAATAAGTTACAATTATTAAAAAATCCTGTCACCGTCCAACACAGAAATAACACTGACCAGTATAGGGAGCTTCCGCGATATTTCAGACAATTTATTATATTGAACTACAATAAATTACTGCGACCAATGTTGAATGATTCACCATGAAAATACTGCAATCAAATGGTAATTTGGAAAATTTATGACTGAATTTATTTAAAAAATTAAGATTCGCCAAAAAATCAAGAAACCCTATCAAATTTTCTTGCAAACAGGATTGTTGAAGATGACATTCGAATTAATGCTTCACATTTGACCCTTTGACGATCGTAACTGAGTTAAATCACACCAGTAGGACTGCAGTTAGGAGAGCTGTGGCTTAAACTGGTTATTTATTCGATGCATTGACTAGCCAAAAGATTTCGATTAGCGTAACTCACTAGGAGTTTGATCGTCGAATGCACAATTGTGAGACATGAGTCCGTCCGACTTGCGAATAGCTTTAGACATCGTGTGCAGAAACTCAGACTCCTGAGTAAGTGTACAAGATGCCCGCAAATTTTATTGGCCAACGCTGGGACTCCCAAAAGATGATGGATCTGAAAGCATTTCATCAAATGAACAAACCATACGTCAAGAACATCGCTTTCATTTTCGCAGGGAATCATGCAATCTTGCTAATTAGAATAAAATTCCTGCTTTCATTATTACAAATAAGTACTTTCACAGTTCGTGAATAGATGATCTGTGTTTATCTTTCATTTTTATGGGAGAGCCTGTGTGATAGTTGGGAGCAAACCTGTTTTAGTATCTTAGGCCTGATGCTAACCAATTGTGGTGATAGTGATAAACGAGAAGAAAAAGGCATTCCAAAGGTTCCAGTCCCTCGTAATAGAATCCTCAGTTACAGTTTCGTTGGACAAAAGGCTGATAATTTCATGTGTGTAGTTGGTGCTGATGTTGAAGTCGGCAGGCAAGATGGGGCCGTAGAGGTCCTGGACGGCGTGGAGCATGCGCAGCACCTGGTCCTGCGCCGCACCATCCGGCAGCTCGATCAGGGTCTCTGGCAACGAAGGAAGTACATCAGAAAAATCGTAGCCTTGAACTGACACACAACTGTGTGTGTAGTCTAACTGTGACAAAATAAAATAGTGTGCGAGAGCTATTTGAGGACATTTTTAGTATAATATCTTAAATAAGAAATATTTTCATAAACGTATACATTTATACCAAATCTGTACGAATATCTTTGATGATACCTCTTCATCAAATTGTTCTATAAAGCCACCTTTGGCTTCAATGACTGCTTTTATGTGGGTCCGAACTCCGAACCCGTTGACAAGCTGAAATTAAGAGGTCCCTATTCTTTTCGGCCATCACCTAGGGTCTAGACAATGACAACCTTAAGCGAAGCTATGGTACTGCGGGGATGTCGATAAATCTTCCTTTTATCAACGATGCACATATAATAGTCCATAGAATTTAAATCTGGCATGTTTGGGGGTCCCTAATTGGGATCGTCAAAACTCTCTGATAAACGATCATGGGCTACTATGGCTTTGTGAGAAGGTGCCGAGTCTTGCTGAAAGATATATGGCCTTCTATTGGATATTTTATTCGTCTAGGGCTTAAAAACCATTTTTAGAGCATCAATTTTTTAGGGATAGAACGAAATTTAATGTATCTAGAAGCGATTAAAAGCACTTTGCAGGAAAGAATCGATGGAAGTTTCAAGTCTGTACCAAGAAAATTGTGAATTTCGTTGGGATGATCATCATGATGGTCTTTGGTATGATTTAAGGATTGTCTACTACACTCTTGTACTTTTAAATTCAAGAGGGAATGGTGTAATTAAAAAAGTCTGATTTAACATGGTGTCACACCGGTGTTGCAATACTGTGATGTTGATATTCCTGTGTTTATGCAGGACAACGTTCCTTGCCGTTAGTCAAAATTTGTTATGGACTATCTTAGGGATAAAAGACTTGAGGTTACTCCAAAGACCCGGCCTAAATCCAATGGAGAACTCATGGGAGACATAAGGACAGGATGTTGTGGCTAGAAATCCAGAAAATGGGGAAGATTTATCGATAAAATTGCAGGATAAATCGACAAAAATATCAGTGGCCTAACGATAATATTTAGTGTAATCTCGTGACCGAAGATGCGCTGCCGTTATCCAAAATAAGGATCTAAGCATCAAAAATGTTAACTTCAATTTTTATATCAATTTGATTTGACTCGTTCCTCAATTTTGGACACTTACAAATCAGTAAACAGCCAATTTCTTTTTAATTAGCCTCTCAATTCATTGAAAAATTGTAAAAGTTTACAAGCAATAAACCTACATTCAATAAAAATTGTTCAAAAATTGACCTGTTTCATATTCCGAGCTTTTAAATTTTGTTCCCTGATTCTGGACGTTACTGTATACTTACACACCACCTAAGTTCAACTTGACAATCAAAAATTTTTTCTACTGATACAAATTTCCAACATACTTAATTTGTACGACATACTTCTGTTGACAAAAATTCGCTACATAATAAATTTATACGGAATAATTCTAATGACATAAAACTCCCCACACAACGAGTTTTTAATGCTTAACTATTCTTGTTAACGGTCCATTCAATGAGACGAAATGGGTAGCAAACTCAATATAGTAGTTGGAAAATTTGAATTCATTAGAAATGTTAGCAATTTGTGTTGGGGGGTTTAGATTTAAAAAATGTGACATGTTTGAAGAATAGAGATCAATACGTCTTTTGCAAATACTATGTATAGTTTGTTCGAGCATCTAAGACAAATTTAATGCAGTCGCCGTGTCGGGAGCCCCATGGTCGCGATCCATCTCAATCATCACGCACCCTCTCATTCTACCACAGCCCTGAGGGACATTCTGACCTTAAACTTCTGAGAATTTTAGGTCACGGGAGTCAGAAAATAGTACAGGATTATAAAATGTGTTCTCAATTACGGTAATGTTTTCAAAGAACAATGGCATCAAAGCGATTACAATGAATAAATTACACATTCGCTGGGATTTCCTTCTCCTCAAATTGCCAGGGTTTTACTTTTTTTCGCAATGTTGGAGATGCAAAAAAAACAGTCTATGCAGTTCACTATGCCCCAAAAATACTGAATTGAATTTTATTGAGACTCAGAAAAGGGATAATACAATAAACTGGTTCTGAAGAACAGTAGCAACGCACCATGCATTATGTCCCGTGCGCCGATCATGTTCAAGAAGAAATAATGCGAACTACAGGACATTTTGAAAATCCGCCATTCATGCTTCGTTTACATTAGTTGCTCTCTGTTCATCTAGAAATTGAAAAAGACACCTTAGTTTGTTAGTGTTACCATGTTAAACACATTGTACGAACTCATGAACCGCTGCTTCAAAAACGACGTTTTACTTTTTGTGTGAACACCTCTCACTTAAACTAGCTTACATTGTACGAATGTGAAACACTAGTGTCAATTTTAGTAACTAATTGTCAAGTACGGGCTATTAAAGGTGGA
>VOMN01116854.1:0-11410 GCA_014899125.1 Orchestia grillus
ATATATATATATATATATATATATATATATATATATAGATTTCCAATATTTAGAGAGCATAATAATTTCTATGAAAAGGTAAGAGCAAAAACCACGGAACGAAGCATTTTAAAAAAACATTTTTTTATTGAAAACTAGATAAGTACGTTTCGGGTCTCAACCCATCATCAGCTAAGATCTGAAAATATAAGAGACTAAGTTTTGAAATGAATAACNGGTGAGATCGCGCTTACGTTATAGGCACTGGGTATACGGTTGATATGAGTTCAAGTATATGTACACATATTTATAAGCAATTATCATAAACTAAACATTCACAGAGCGTCAAAAAGTTTACCTGTCGTAATTCCATCCGTAATCGTGAGATATGTACCAATGTCGACATCCAAGCGGATATATTACATAATAATAATAATCAGTATCACTAAATTTGGAAAGACGGTATTTATAAGCGTTATCATAAGCATATGAAAAGGTAGGAGCAAAAACCACAGGACATAGCATTTTAAAAAACTAATTTTTTATTAAAAACTAGATAAGTACGTCTCGGGCCTCGACCCATCATCAGCCCAGATCTGAAAATATAAGAGTCCAAGTTTTGAAATGAATAACACAGACAAGTTTAGATTAAAGTCTCATTTATACGCAAAGAAACTAGCCTAACCAACACCAGTTAAAAAATGATCAAACAGGCGAGGATCCAAACACTACGACTAAACAACTTCAAGATTATAGTTCAAACAGCAATGTGCAGAGGATGAGAACTCTGTGTGTCATTCAGAACTGGTTTGAGTTTGTGTATGAAAAGAGATTCTAAAATTCTGAGGCTAACAGGATTGTTCATAGATGCTTTTTTGCTTTTTTTTTTGTAACACTTCACGGGCCCACATAGAGAACATTACTGCGAGCGGCATTGTAGATGAGATAGTGAATATCATATCGTTTATTGATGTAATCTAAAGGAAGTTAAACCTCTTATTTAATAGAACATGGCATAAGAATATTTTGGTCAACATAGCTTGTACGTGAATAATTAACTTCAAAGGACTCGACGAGGAGCAGCTTCACAGAACAAATCGATTCACGTTATCTATTTCAAGAGACTTGGCAAATTCCGTCATTTTTATCGCGGCGCGTTTACAAGTATTTATATAATGTACGTTCGATAGCTAATGAATAAAAATTATTGATTTATCTTGTAGCTATTTCATTTGATTTCTTAGCTAAGGTGTTCGAACTTGAAGTTCATTGCGTAAATCCTTGTTTGTAATCAAGTTTTTCAGCTAAATGATGCCTTGGTTGTTGTGCAGCTCCCAAGTATCAAAAGGTACCTTTGCTGTCCCAACTGAGCGACCAGTTACCCGACAATATCGACTACATCAGCGTGTCGTACGGCCTCACCCACCAGCTGTTCACGTTCTGGGCTCGCGCCAAGTTCCTCCCCCTCTATGTTGGGTAAGGGTATGAGCAGCAGTGATGTTCTTTTCCGTACTTTCCAGTCAGCAGCTGACTGAACACGCTATGCTATAACTTCCTATTCCACTCTTGAAAGGTAGCTGATTCCACTTCTGTTAGTAGCTATAGGCAGCTCTTTTTTTAAATTCCTTTGTTAATATATGTACAAAAGGTTGTGTACGTTTCACTTTTTTAATGAAATCTATTTTTTTCATTCAAGCTGTTGAATAACATTAACTAAAACCGAGCAAGGACTGTCGACGTGGACGTAGGATTCCATTATAGTAATTTTTTTGCTATAATAAATGCCTGCATTTGTGTATTCTTATAATCCTAACGCTAGAAACCTTTTTATTGTACATGTCATTTTCACACAACTAGTCAAGAAGTTTTTCGTACCTTTCTAAAATGTAATCATTTCTAGTCAAACGGTGAACCAAACAACTGGTGAGCACAACTGCATGATGGTGCACCCCGTGAAGAGGGTGCCAGAAGACTCAGACGCCCTGCCTTCGTGGTTGACCGAGCTGTGTCCGGAGTTCGTGCACCGCTTTACGGGCCTGCTGTTCGGTCCCCTCAACTCCCTGAACGCCATGCTCGCCAGCGACCTCATCAGAGTACACGACCAACACGTCCAGCCACAGAAAGGTGCGCAACAATCCATTGTATTTTGCTCTAACACTCGCGTGTTTGTATCATAGTCAAGGCCCAATTATCGCACGATAAAATGATCATCATTTCTACCATTGATATTTGGTTTGTATTGTCTTAAAAGTTTTCTCTGAACGCATTATTTCTGCACCTCATGTCATTCAAGGATAGGGAGTTCGTTTCGGTTTCACTGTACTGTATTTTTACTATACTGTATTTTATTTTAGTGCAGATTCTACTGTTCATTATATTATATTTTTGATGTCAGTTTTGAATATTAAATTATTCTTTACGGTATTCTTAGTTATAAGTACATTTTTGAATTTGCTCTGTCTGTGATTTAAGCGTGTGAGGCTGGTAAAGTCTGTAATGAGGTATACTTTGGCACGGAAAATTTTCATAGAAATTTAAACCTTCCCAGAAGTGAAGTTTGGTTGCTCCAATACCTGTAAAAAGTTTCACGTACTATCACAGTTCTAACTTTAGAATATAAATATTTGTTGAA
Source organism: Orchestia grillus (assembly GCA_014899125.1). Lineage (NCBI taxonomy): Eukaryota > Metazoa > Arthropoda > Malacostraca > Amphipoda > Talitridae > Orchestia > Orchestia grillus. Next base: position 2,612 of record VOMN01116854.1, read on the forward strand.
AGAAAAATTTATTTTTACTCTTAAATAATTAAATTCCTCGGATATGCCAAGATATGTAGGTCCTATATCACTTCTAAATCACTTTCCAAACGCGTGATTTTAAAGCTAAACGACTGTATTTATCATGACTGGTAAAGTACGGTGTGTTGAAAGGATCAGGGGAGAGCACACTCGTAGATTGCTCCTCAACGAAGCTCTCCTGATCTGCATGTATGCAGCAGCTTGTTAGCTCATATGTGATGAACTGCTTGCGTCTGTTACTTGAAATTGTATTGTAGAATTTCTTCAAGTTCGCCTGTACGGTTCCTCAACATTGTTCAAGAGTCTCATTATTACGTTTCAGATCTGAAATGGCGTGACGTTGAGTGTGTAATAAAAGGACACGACCTACGAAGGTTGGCAAACTACTCCAAACATACGGCGAGCAGGCACGTAATTACCGACCTGGTGTATTACCTCGCGAAGTGGTACTGCGAGCAGCGCTTCCCTCAGGTGCAGCTGTCTAAATTGCAAGCGGTAAGTCCCTTTCCCCACGAATTTGTATTTAGATGCTTTTAATTATATTTTACTTATTTAATTACCGTTTCCGCTCATCTTAGGGTATCATCATGGTAAGAACCAGTACCAAAAGAGGCGCGAATTTTCTGTGTTTCGGTTTGCAAAGTTCATCACTCTAGTTATTAAGAAGCGACGTACCCGATAAAACGAAACGGTGTGAGAAGCCATACAATAATCAAAACACTCGTGCACGAGTTTATGTATTCAGTATGTCAAGTTGACTGACCTCCTCAAGATTGAGAGAAATGACAAGAAGAAAATAAATCATAATAACTAAGCGGGCACCAACAAGCATCACTGATTTTGCGATGGGCAGCTGAAGATACCGCTCAGGTGTTTGATTTCTCTAAGGCAAAGCAGTCGACTGTCCCGATACTTTTTTGATTAGGATTTGTGAACCCTTCATTTCGTGAAGCACCTGATCCCCAAAACATTCTAAAGAATGATCTTCTGTTGCGCATCTCCCAAGGAGAAAGTATTTTTATAGAATTGCGAGTCTAAGTGACCTTGCTAGTTTAGTACGAGTTGACCGTATCATTAGTCTAGCAAAATATAGTTATCCAGAGCGATCGTCACTGGAATTTGAAAGTAAAGTGTGCAAAGCAGCTTAATGCCTGTTACTTAATTATATACATATTTTTACTGTTAATGCTTGCTTATTTTCAAAAGCGAACGTGATTGTTATCACTGTGCGAAATAAAAGTTTTAATTCATTGAGATTCAAATACTGACTGCTTTATTGAGATAACCCTGAAGATTTCCTTATTCGTCTATGTTTCGGAGATCTTTTTCTTTGAGTTTATCTGAGAAAATCCCTTCACATTTTATTTGCAGGATTTTGATGAGGTTTATTATGTTAATTACGAATGGTGATGCTCACAATCATCCGCATTCATTCAAGCGTGTTTTCTGTATTGCAGGCTTTACTTGTAGGCAAAGGGCTTCAAAATAAGGAGTGGCTGAGTGTGGGTAAAGAGCTTGGTCTCAAGCCTGAGTCTACGCTTGGGAACTTCTCCCGAGCCATCACTCGCATTTACCGCGTGCTGGCGGCCCTGCAGGAGGCCATGTACGCCAGCCAGGTGGCCACCGTCGTGCCCGACCTGCTGCAGCCTGTGGACATCACTGCACAGCAGGACCTCGACAAACTGGCTGAGGTAAGCCTAGTGTCTCTTCGTGGCTTTCTAGGCGTCTGCAGGTGAGTTATTCTATGCGAGATGAGCCTCATCAATATCAACTAAGAGCTCCTGCTAGTCGAGAGGCGTGAGGCGCCTGTCCCATTGGCTCAGCGATTGAGACGAAAGTTCAATTTTGATTCTAAGGTTCGTTTCCTTGGTATTATTATACAATTTTCAGGTTGAAAAAGTGTTTCAAATTAAACATTCACTTTAACGTTTCCTGCGAAGATGCTATTTTTCTAAGGGTTAAGTGGTTAAACGTGTTAAGGACAAGGACGTTCAACGGAATAATTTTCGATCCGATCAAACTTATGTGAAAGAATTATCTACCTCCTAAATAATCCCATTAGGATACCGAAAATACTATAGAACAAATGTTTGAGTAAATCTGTATAATTAAATATTTGCCACCTTTAATTAAGAGAGTTACCTTATGAATTGTTACTAGATAATAAAAGTAATGTGTTCAAGTTAGTAGTTGAATTTTACCAAGAATATACTTCCATGCTGTCTCGGTACATTTCTGTTTGAAAAAAGTCAGCTTAGTTTTTCCTTACTGATTCTCATTTTGTGAGAATTCCCTTTTGGGACTTATCTTTCGTGCCTACTCTGCGTCTTTTCATTTTCACACATCTTGTAATTTTTTACCATTTTTCCCTTTTTCTCAATTCGTTGTTTCTGTGCATAGGGGATCTTGCCTAGTAGGAACTCTCATTGTGCATAGTTTTCACGTTCTCCAGTCATTACTCATTGGTCCTGTCTAATCGCTTTCTTGAGATTACATTCCATGGGGTTAGGGAGTTTTAATATAATTTGAACTAACTAATAATCAAATGTAAAACTACCTACGTCAGGAAGAAAATAAATTCTAATTAGTAGGTATGATCACTGTTTTATCGTTTGGTCCAGTGCGATGAGTCAAATCGAATATAGTAATAATCTCACCCCCCTCAGGGGGCATAGGATAGGCCATAGGCAATAGAGATCTCCTAAGTCCATACTAAATGGTCCCTACTCTTTCGGTGACAGAGCTTCAGAAATAGACAGAGTTTCTGAAGCGCTGATTTCACTACCACTACAACTAATAATCTCACCTCCTGAATAAACCATAGTATTATTCATGTACTATGTTTCTTTGAAGTGCTCTCACTGACTAGATTGGTATCCGAGAAGGAATTTATTGCTAAATATAAATACTTTGCAACTGAATAAAATGCGATTAAATGGTTTCTGGTTGAACTAGGTCTTCTCTACTTATACTGATGTAGACGTAATGCATCAGAGCGTGCCATGTTGCTGCTCAGTGGGATTTTAGCATAGGTATACGGTAGGCCATAAATGGGTGGGCACATGAAACCCTAATTGTTCGGCTGCTCTCTGAATACATGTCCAGTGTCTAAGATGAACGTATTACAAGTTGGAAAATGGAAAAACTGCGATTCACTATTTACATTTTAGATTGATGCTAATGGTTGTTGAGTCAGAAAGATAATACTGATCTAAAGAAGGTTTTGATTCACTGTATGTGGTGACTGCATTATCGAACTTGATTTATGAAATATCAGCACATTGTGACTTAATGAAAACTGTTTGCCCTGTTAAAAGCTGTGGCTTTCGGTGTGACTCGTATTACTACTGCAATGCACTCCTCTTTATACTACCAATGCTTCTGTTCTTAGGGCATTTTAACTCAGGATTATTACTAATGTTTGAATATTTTCAGGAAACTGAAGTAGAAAGGCCTGATCTTCATTTCCACAAGAGAAGGAGAGACGAGGTAAAAGAATTAAACATTTCCAGCCAGAGAAAGAAAAAATCGCAGAAGAAACAAAAATACACCATGCCATAATAATTGATCCTTTGCTTACCCATACATTCTACGAGTCACGGGTTCATCATCGTTGTTCTAGTGAAGAAATTCCTGTGGATGCTATTCCGACGCTTCGAGACGAACAAGTAAGTGAGCCGATCACAAGATCTAAAAATTCGGGTTTCGAAACGACACGTAGAGGGACTACCTGACCAAGTGTTTTGGTATAATTTCTGGTATAACTAAAATCATTACTAATGAACACTGCTGCTAAGCACCAACGGCTACACTTGAGCAACAGTAGTGAGTCAAATGTGCACTAAATGATCCTCCACTCGTGCGACACTGAGTGGCGCCTTCCACTCGTGCGACACTGAGTGGTGCTTACTACTCGGTATAACACTAACATGGCATGTACGTTGATGATACTTCACCTATAAACTATTTGAAAGATTAAAGAAAAATTACAGTCGATGTAGAAAATATAATTCAAAATAGTAAACTAAAAAATAACTACTATTATTTGACGAAACAGTAATGGAATCCTGAGTGATTCATTAATTTCGCGTATTCCCTAAAAAAACTTAAGTTGAACATATATATAACAAACATGTCATGCATAGTCGACTAAGTATTCAAATTTATTTGCGTTAAACAATGAAAATATGATACTGGAATACTACTGGTCATCAAATTTGTGTGGTTGGGCACAATTAGGAAGGAACCAGGCAAGCCCCACGTCATACATTTAAATATACACCCCCCACTTGGAGAGGAATTGTTCGATTTGACAGCAAGGAAAGTATTCAGATTGGAATAGTTTTTATAATGCAATGAGGTTTTATCCCTAGTTAATATTAGAGAAATCGAGTTACTACGAACAGCAAAGAAATTGAATAGCTTGTAACAACTAGCATATTTTAACTATACTTAAGTTAACGTGGTAGGGCGATGCCTGAAAAATGCTCAGTACATAGCGCAACTCGACTCCATTGTGTGCTAGTCCCTCCGCGTTAATATGCTCTCATATTAGCCCTTCAATTAAAAAAATTAGAAAGACTTTAAGTGGCTTTTAACTGAAATTGAGTTTATATGAGCAAGTTCTTCAACATAAAGACTGTTTCAATAGCACAATACATGGGAGTTTCTAAACTCTGAAGCTATTTGATTCGTTTTAAAAGTAATAGGAGCTATCAATAAATTATTAAAAATACACAGGATTCCAGCTATTTAGAAAACTTGTCACTTGCTTGCTATATGAAAATTTCATTTAGAGAAAAAAAAACACAGCAGAGGAATGAGCTGATGTACGTAAAATAATGAATCAAATACATGAACCGAGAACGATTTTTGAACGATTACTTTATTAAATTAAAGAAAATGCTACTGAACATCTGATATTCATTCACTGACAGATATGAGCGTATTGCAGCGCCATGTAAATTTTAGCTGACTGGAAAGTTCTCTCACTGTGGAAGACATGAAAATAGGCTCAGCACAACTACAAACATAACACTCCGGCAATGATGGATCACACATTTTCTCAGTCTTAGGACTGAGAGTCTCTCCCTAATAAAATAAAATGAAAAATTAACCAATACTCAACAAAACGCAATCCAACTAGATTTGAGCTGAAAGTCATAGGATAAAATAGAATAAGAGAATACAAATCTCGGATAATTTGAATACCGCACGACGGAGTGACGTCATGAACATCAACGAGTCCTCTCTGGTACACCGGAAGGCCGGCGGTGACAACTCAGAGGAGGCCTCACAGCAGGGCGTCAGCGGCTTGTTGGGCCACCACCAGCTGCAGCGTCGTGCACAGGTGCACCAGCGATTGTTGGAGGCAACTGCTACCTTCACATACCTGCACGTGTGGTCCAAATCCAATTAGAGTACATTATTTATTCATTTTAGCTTTTACGACGCATTAACGTACATTTTTTCATTAGAAAAATGTTCTCCAGTAAATTCTCTCAATCATGAGTAATTTTCAGAGTAGGCCAGACAATCTCTTATAATTTCAAACCTTGTTAACATTGGAAGCAAATCTGCAGTGCATATTATTTACAGGTTTATTGTAAGCTAAATGGAACCTTGGTAATTTTCAAGCTATGAATTTTGAATTTTTTTTGACAGTGGTCTTAACTATTCTCGTATTTATTCTCATAACAGTCCTAAAACAATGTCTACCACAGCTATTGGCATACATTTTGTACAATCCAACAAAACGTACTCTCGAGAATGTTTCTATACTTCTTAGCCATAGGCATAAATGAATTAGTTTAATTCACTCTTAAAAAAGGCCAGAGAGACATGCTTTTTTTTTATCAACGGCTGTTGCTTAAACACAAGTCAGCATTGTTACATAATTTTTTAAGTAGCAATAATAACTTTTTTAATACACAGCCGTTCAATAGGTCGAAAATCCGAGTGTCAATGTGTTCCTCAAAAATGAAGTACATTGTATTTAATAAGGGCTACACACAATTTAACTCAATACAGTTTCCAAAACAAAAGCTTATCAGGTGGAAACAACTACATTTGTGCACAATACAAAACTATGAAATCGTAAAAGTTTGGAATCTGGAGCATTAGGGATTAAGCTTTCGTATTGGTTCGTGGGCTCCATGGCGTGCTGGTAGCGTGATGGCCTCGCAATCGAGAGGACCAGGGTTCGAATCTCGGCGCAGGCAGGCATTTCACGTAACAAGGAAGTCCTTCCCACGGGAAAAAAAAGTTTAAACCACAAGTTCCTCACATCCCTCACCACGCCAGTACTTATAGGGTATTGAAAACCCAACGGTAAAATGTGTTGGAATTAATGAAGGTTCTTCTAGATTGCCCCCATTCTGCGCATCGGCATCTGCTCTAGCGCGCGAGACGATGATTAATGCCAACCTGCAACTTCTGCACTTGGAACTCTACCCGAGCTCAATATTGAGTCAATGTACATGTATATTCAAAAAATGCACCTTGAGAGTGATGTAGCCCAAGAGATATTAAATTATTGGTTAGAGTAACGATCACTATCCACATGAAATGTGATCAAAAGAAGCGACCATCTAGCATAGACTTTTAGAAAAGGTGGACTATAGGCATAGATGTGTTCCACATAAGATCTGCGCCGCATAGAAACAGCAAGTTAAGAAGGAAGAAGAAAAAAATATAAAAAATAATCAGTGAAGTGATGAAAACGGAAAGAAACAGTGGGTACGAAAGATAGAAGTCCTGAAGGCCTACCTATTGATGAGGTAGCCTAACAGTGTCTTCCTGGGGGCACTAGTCCCCACAGCATTGGATAGACCAACCTAGCTAACCTAACCCTATTGCCTATGGCCTGTCCCATGCCCTCTGAAGGGAAGCTAATAAAAAAAAACAGCTGCTGCAATCAGCGTGAACAAAAGCCAGGTAAAGAGTCCGTCAGATTGTGGAATTGCGAAGTAAAGTGTTGAAAGATCAACTGAGTTTTATTAGTATAACAACTAAGCTTTAGGACACTCGAGAGCCCTTTTTTAAAATGAATAGCAAAAATTTTTGGAAGACATACTGCCAAATTACAGCTTGACGTACCTGTCACTACCATTCCTATTGAGCAATGCAAAATAAAATATTTATAAATAGAAAGTGCTTGAAAACTGTACATTGGTAGCTATATCTCCGTCAGTTAATTTTCTGAGGAACTGCATCTAATTCTTGATCCCGGGACACCAATCGTTTTATATTATAATACACTTTGTTAATTACTTGGTTGATGTCCCTCTTCCCCTTATTAGTATTTCCTTAAATAGTAGGGCAAACCGCGCTGATATATTAGTAATAGTAACCGCTGCACTAGCAAACTGTGTGACCACTACCACTGTGAGTAGTATCAATTTTCTAGCACTGTAGTGGCTTAGACAATGTCCCACTGCACGTCTCATAATTTAGAAGCTATTCACGATCTATACCATAGAAATAATTTTATTCAAATGGACAGACGTACAATCAAGACCATCAGACAAAGTAGCAGCAATACGTAATTGACATTTTGGAATCTTCTCTCGTGTACTGGGAGACACAAATTCGCTTCAAAGCTCAGAAGTTTAATAGGTTCTAAATTTTTTTCTGAGGGTGAAACAACAAAAACTGAAGGATTTTTTACTGGATCGTGCCGACATACGGCACCGTAGAACATACGATACTGAAAATCGTATCGTATAATGAATGTAATATAAAAGAAATTGAAGGTTTCATTTGATACCGTATGATATCACAGAATATTGGTTCACATAATTTGATAAACAACTGATTTCAACGGAAGCGATGAGAAACTTTTATGACCTAAGACAAGCGCTCCATTAGGAAAATACTATTTATTTGAAGAATAAATGTGGAAAGTCGCGCCATTTTTTCAGGGGCGCGTGTACTAGTACAGATAATAATCGACACGTCATTTATTTGAGACAAACTGAAAAAGCCATACACTTGAGTATTAGTATCTTAATATTAGATTAGAAGACTGAATTGAGCGCAAGACGAGAGCACGCACCTGCATATAGATGTTGGTGATAACGGGCGTGAGCTGCTCCTGCTGAGGTGTGGACGACAGGCCGGCGCACACAGCGTCAGCGCAGCTCTCCAATTGACTCCCTCCCAGCACCACCAACCTGCAGTAGCGACATCGTTAACGGATAAATTTGAAAAATTGATTTAACACAAACAATAGACATCGGATACGCTACTACAATCGAGTGAGAAATGACAGAATAAACGAGAATCGGGATATACTCTACTTGTGGGCCCAGACAAGGTGTAGGCTTCTAGGGTAACCTACATGAGTATTTTCAATTTACGATACACAGATGTAAAAAAAATTATCAGAGTTTAGGATCAAAGGTCACGCATTACTAAATAAGTAGGTAAAAATTACAGACTTCGATTACGCAAATGCTATGATTAAGCAATAAAAAACAACATACACACGAGTTTTTCTCGCTCACGGAAAAACCACAAATTTATAATGTGGATATATATAGTGATAGGCAAAAAGTTTACGCCTGGTGCATGGTACACCACTATAAGTTTCCATAAGTTTACGGGCTGTAATAGGAAGACACTTGAGTCTCTTTCAACAACCTCATCAACACGCCTACAAGTCTCATGTTTATTGGATAGCTTTTTCTGAGTTGGTAAGGCGTCTCACTTTGCCAAACCCCACCTAGCAACGTAGGAACTTACAACACGATCACTTATTTTAAGTTGGTCGGTATT